>BQNB010092779.1:945-26531 GCA_026074375.1 Tanacetum coccineum
TCTAGGTTGCGTTTTGCTTAAATAAACTAGGTTGCGTTTTGATTGATATCCCTGATTGCGTTTTGCTCAGACTCTTGTTGCGTTTTGGTTTGCTTACTAATTCTTGGTTGCGTTTTGCTTAGGAAATCTTGTTTGCGTTTTGCTTAGGATTTCTTGGTTGCGTTTTGTTGAGGATTTCTAGGTTGCGATTTGCTTAAAGATACTAGGTTGCGTTTTGATTGATATCCCTGATTGCGTTTTGCTCAGACTCTTGTTGCGTTTTGGTTTGCTTAGATATTCTTCGTTGCGTTTTGCTTGACTGTTGTTGGTTGCGATTTGATACGGAAAACTTGGTTGCGTTTTGCTTGTAGAATTCTTGATTGCGTTTTGTCTGTATGATCCTTGTTGCGTTTTGTCCTCTGATATGCTATTGCGTTTTGAGTATTAAATATTAACAGGAACAAAACGCAGTCATTGCGTTTTGTATAGAAGACACTTAAAATATTTAAATAGTAAAACCTCTATTTCGAAAATTTCTTAAATGGTTGCGTTTTGCTTATTTTAAATATAATAGTGCTTGCGTTTTGCTTGTTGCGTTTTGCCTAGTGCGATTGGTGTGATTGCGTTTTGATTATACTGCGTTTTGACTAGGTTTCTAACAAAATAATCATTGCGTTTTGTTGCACTGCGTTTTGCTTGTTGCGTTTTGCCTAGTGCGATTGGTGTGATTGCGTCTTGCTTATACTGCATTTTGACTAGGAATCTAATAAAATAATCATTGCGTTTTGTTGCATTGCGTTTTGAATCCTGAGTATTTCTTTGATTGCGTTTTGCCTATTGTAACGTACCCCTTGCGTTTTGTCTCTCACTGCTTGTAAATTGTTATCAGGTCTTGTGGTTTAGTCATTGTGTTAAGTCTTCTCTTACAAGAGTCAACTTTCGTTGCATCAAGAGTTGTCTTTAATTATTGACCTTCACCATAACATGATCTAGGTGTCCTTTTCCTAGATATAATCCATAACTGATTAACTCCTAAGCACCTGCTCACATCTAACATCTCCTATCTGTATGTCCATCGTTCTGTGAATGTAACTATGCAGATATAATGGCTGATGTTATGCTCTGATTGAACAAGCACCTGCTGTGGCACCACCCACTCGCACTGATGAACAAATCCTGCCTCGCATTAGATGGGTGCCAATAGGGAAAAGCAACTGTTATCTGGATGCTGAAAAGTCACAAAGCAACCCAATCTACAAGATTGCGGTGGACATTCTGAAGCATACCAACTTCTTCAGAGCGTTTACCGCCTCTTCGACAATACCAGCTATCTATATTCAGCAGTTCTGGGATACTATTTGCTATGACAGAACCGACGGGGGTTACAAGTGTCAACTGGATGAGCAATGGTTCAACCTCACTAAAGACACACTCAGAGATGCTCTTCAGATCACGCCAGTCAACAACAACAAGGCTTTTTCTTCCCCTCCAACTCAGGATACTCTTATCAACTTTGTCAACGATCTGGGTTATCCAAAAGAAGTCAAACACTTATCAAACGTCGTAACTAATGACATGTTCCAACCGTGGAGAGCACTCACGACAATCATTAATCTATGCCTTACGGGAAAGACTTCTGGGTTTGAAAGGCCAAGAGCTCCAGTGTTGCAGATTCTTTGGGGCATCATCAATCGAGCTCATATCGATTATCATTCGAGGAGCAGACTACTACGATGCTTATCTAGAGAAAGTAGCCAAGCATAAAAGATATCTTGCTGGTGAAGAAGTTAGTGATCTTGACTCTCCTGCACCAAAACCTGCAAAATCAACCAAACCCAAGGTAACCAAGCAAGCTAAACCCGTAGCACCTAAAGCATCCATCCAAGACCAGAGTCTCCCCTTCATTTGCCTACTAAAGAACCTATTCTGGGATATCTCAAATTTAGTGCCAAAGGAACCAAAAGGGAAGTCTTTGGGATGCCTATTCCGAATGAGCTCATCACTGATGACATTCGAGGAGCAGATTACTACGATTCTTACTGATGAGAAAGTAGCCAACATCAAAGATAACTTGGCTGTAAAGAAGTTAGTTGGACCTGACTCTCCTTCCAAAATCCTAAAAAACAACCTAAACCCAAGGTAAACAAGCAAGCTAAACCCGTAGCACCTAAAGCAGCAACCAAGAAACCTCAACCAGCACCAACCAAGCCTAAGGAGAAAAGAAAAAATAAAAAAAAAAAACAAAAGAAGCTAAGGAAACCACTGAAGCAACACCGGCAACCAAACGAGCTAAGCCTGGGAAGTGGCAAATAAGCGAAACCCTTAAGAATCTCAGTTGTTGGTCGATGAGTTTGTTGATGAGTGTATTCCAAGACTGAACCTGGGTTGGGTGACTTAGAGGCGATATTCAAAGGGCGTATTGTAGAAAGTATGAGATGCTCACGTGCACCTCGTGGTCCTTTCCTCATGTGTTGATCAGGGGAAAACTGACCTGGAAAGTTTCAACCACTTCCAGAAGTTCAGGGAAAGGGAAAGGAGAAAGTCGGTGCGGAGCAAGCTGCTCAGGTTCTACTCAATCTTCAAACTCTAAAGAAAAAGAGCCCAGCTGAACAATACATCTTTCAGAGACGTACTTCCGCACCAACTGAACCCTCGGGTCATGACGAATCCTCATCACTGTATGTTGAACTGGGCTTGACTGAAAGTGATACGTAATCAGATAAGGAAATGCCTCCCGTAGTCAAGAGTGGTGATCAAGATGAAGGCCAGGCTGGACCAGACCTTGGTATACAAGATAAAGGCCAAGCTGAACCAAACACTGATGATGTTGCAGAGTCTCATCCTCTATCAACTCTTGGTGTTCATGCTGGACCAAACCTTGAACACACAAATGCTGAGGCCACTGACGCTACAAGTCAACAACAACCTGGATAAATGGATGAAGAGTTCACCACCACTGCATACCCTAACATTCAAGAAAATCTTAAGCTGACGGTTGATGAACCGGTGATTCCCGAGGAGCCTGCTAGCTCTACAGGGACTTTGTCTTCTCTACAACACTTAGCCAAAGACTTCAGCTTTGGCGATCAATTCTTCAATGATAAACCCTCAGAAGCCGATAATGAGAAGACAACAGTAGATACAGAAGCTGAATATATGATGTCCGTTACAATCCATCAAGACACCTCTGATATCCCTCCTATGACATCGCCGGTGATTTATCTCGTGTCTAGACCCGATTCTCCCAACGTTCATCAGCCACTACCAACCACCACAACCGCAACTGCGACAACAACAACAATAATTATGACAACTATTCCTCTACCACCTCAGCCACAACAAGGTTCCTCAGATTCCATCTTAATCAACCGCCTAGGAGAATTCGAACAACATATCGCGGATTTGGTGGATGCGAACCAAGCCCTAGAGGAAAGATTAGACAAACATGGGTCCAGACTGTACAGGTTGGAGAATCAAGATATTCCCAATCAAGTGAGCAAAGCTGTGGATGAAATAGTTACGGATGCTGTTGACTGGGCTATGCAAGCACCACTCAGGGAACGCTTTAGAGACCTGCCAGAAGCTGATATGACAGAATTTCTTCACAACCAAATGTGGGAATCCAAATCCTACCAAACTCATGAAGATCACATGACGCTGTATGGGGCTCTGGAGAAGTCTATGGCCCGAGATAACAGTGACCAGCTCCTGTCTGACTTGGCTAAATCAAGGAAAAAGAAGAAAAAGAGACAGGGCTCACCTAAAACACCACTTGGCTCTCCACCTCATCCTCCACCTCCTCCTCTACCACCAGCAGGTCCCTCTAGAACTTTAGGAGCCTCTGGCGTCTCAATCACCATTTCTTCCTCCACCTCAATTCAACAATCAGGGGGGTCAGTCTACAAGCACCACTGCCTCAAGCTCCTCAAAGATGGTTGCTTCAGCTGAATATACGGCTTGGACAATGATCAACAACAGACTTAAGCTGCCTGTCTCACCAATTCCTGAAGAACTTCATATGGATGACGATACGACTGCAGACGAACAAGCATACACATCTAGTGGTGAAGACGTTGGACGTGACATATTCCCACTATAAGCTTGAGGCAGAGTTGGTGGAAGCCTCTCACTGAAGACAGACCTGCTACACTTGAACCTGCCTTGTCCATTCCATCATCTGACCTGACCGTCCCAATGAACAACTGGGCCTCTGCTCTGAAGTCTACCTATATACCTCCACCAGAGAACTCACTACTTGCTCAGATCGGTGATATGGAAACATTCATGGACTGGTATTGCAAAAAGCAAGGAATCTCTAAACTGACTCAAAAAGACCTGGAAGGTCCTGCATACGAAATTGTCAAAGTCTTTCATCCCGACGTAGTTCATCTCTAGTTCCAAATGGAAGAATGCCACAAACTTCTCACCGATCAAGTGGACGATGCAATCCTAAGGTACAATGTCAGCAAACCACTACCGCTGGGTGGTGATCCGGGTCATGTCACAATACAACCGGACTTCTTCTTCAACAAAGACTTGGAATATCTACGGTACGGCCGCAAGCTGGGCAGGCCTGCCTTGTCAATCTCGAAGATGAAGGCTGCCTATTATCCTGATGTCGGCTTAGAGCAAATGGTACCGGATCAGATGTGGATTGAAGAAGAATGCAAGTATGACGTCGCTGCGATGTATGGTATATCTCACTGGTGGTTTCAAAGACAACGGTTCTACATTGATCGACACACATCTGAAGGTGATCGCAGGGCTGTACGGACCCATATGCGTATCTTAAGTGTCGTCAGAATTGAAGTCTTCCCAATGTATGGGTATAATTACATGAAGAAGATTGTCCTTTGTCGAGCTGATCTCAAAGAATATGTCATCGCGGAAAGGGACTTCAAATATATGTACCCTAGTGACTTTGAAGATCTGTACTTGTTGAATCTTCAAGGTCACTTGAACCATCTCTCACCCGAAGACAAAAAGATTCTCACTACTGCCGTCAACTTATGGAACAGAAACTTGGTTATCAAACAACGCGTAGAAGACTTCCAGTTGGGGATTGAGAGCTACCAGACGTAGTTAAACCTCACCAAACCTCGATGGGATGCCAAGGGCTTTGAGTACAAGCATGACTTCACAGTAATTGACTCTCTACGGGCCGTTACGTTTAGGGACAAATATGGGGTTCAGATGATCATGAGGTTCAATGAAATCTACAAGTTCAGTAATGGTAATCTACAATAGATTGATGAAGCGTTGGATTACAGAGTCAAGGAATTCCGGGTCAACAGGATGAATCCGGGTTTGGATACACGGTTCTGGACGAAGGAAGACGTCGACAGAAGCAAGGAGTTTCTGTTTGCCATACAGAAATGACTTAAGACAAGACGTATCTTTCGGAATCTGGAAAGCTTTGTTGGTGGCAGGATAAGGGAAGGAGACTACCGACTGTTGAAGAGAACCGAATGAGGGGTAGTTTTCTTATATATTGTTGTAATATGTACATTCTAATGTAGTGATTAAAATGTATCTTAGGCTTGTATATTAAGTATTCATATGTTCCATAATCGGCTTGTGTAAACCTGACATACTTTCTCCCAAATTTTCCTAACTTAAATCAATTGAGACCCAAAATCTCAACAGATTTGAAATTTTTGCTCAGGGGAGAAAATGTGATTTATAAAAAATGTGATTTCTTAACTCAAGTGTAGGCTCTCCTATATGTGCTAAACTCTTTCGAATATCGATGCACATATTGAGGAGGAGCGAATGGTTATGATGACAATTGTGGAATCACCTAAGACCGACCCTGTAATTACTTTATCGAAGTTATAAGGATGGTCAGGTTAGGTACTCGATCCCATGATCCCGCCAGAGCCTGAGGGATCTACCCAGGAACAATCCACTAGTTAGTGTAGAAGTCCTTAGGTATGATTATGTTAGCCTTAATTATATCAAGTCAAACAAGAATGTTATCGGTCTTAGAAAGTCAAACTAGGTCTTGTATTGTAATAGTTTAGTCGGGTTTAACGGGCTTGGATTGTAATCTATTATTGTCCGTGTTTCGGGCTCAAAGCCTAAGTTATGCCAAGCCCGGCCCAAGTTACAAGCTCAAATGCCACCTAGCAAGGCATGGGTATAAATATAACTGGTATGTGCTTAATTACACATACCTTTTACCTTTAAAAACGAGCTAAAATAACCAAAAACGGACTTAAAATGCCAAATATATGCTTGTTTTGCTAATTGTGTTGTGCAGGAACGGATAACTAAGAAAAGGACGAAAAACAAAGCCAAAACGACAAAACCGGACTCGGAATGGAAAAGACTGTGAAAGACAAAGCCAAATCGAAGCCGGAAAGTCAATCAAATCAAAAAGTCAACAGAAAAGTCAACTGGTCAAAGTCAAAGTCAACCCAAGTCAACCCCGAGGCCAAAAGTCAAAGAAATATAAGTTTAGGGACTGAAATTGCAAGTCCCTAAACTTATACTTAAAGAAGAAAAGAGGAGGAAAGAAGAGAAGGGCTAAATTGCCAATTAAGCAAAGTTGTACTAGAAGGGGAAAAGCTGTCAAGTCTTCTAACTTGTACACCACAAGGACGGTGGGTGCAAAGAGTTATATAACTCTTGGGGACTTGTTTTGCCAAGTCCCCAAAAGTTATATAACCACAAGGACGAAATGTGCAATAACACAAGGAACTTTGAGGGGCCATATTTGCCCATTCCCCAAACCTTCACTCTGTTATATTTTCATAACAATCTTTCCCGCCCATTCTTTCCCCCCAAAAAACAATCACGGGTTAACTTCACCCTTATTAACCAGCATCCCAATTCCTCCATGGATATTCATCTCAACTCTATCCCCTACTCCTCCTCTTAAACCCAAGCCAAAAGTTGGCAATCCCATCAAATCCCCAAGGCAAAAAAGTACGGTTTAGTATGATGTTTTGGTTTTGCTCTCACTAAACTAACACAACAAACACAAACCTCAGTTATAAAAGAAGAGGAAGACAGAAGAAATTTGGAGTTTTTTAGTTTTTTAGTTGTTTTTATTTTTTAATTTTCAGTTTGTAATTTTCTCGATTTTAAGCATTTTTCTTTCAACCTTTAGTAAACAAGCTTTAAGCTCTTGTACTTCATTTCTTTAATCTTGTACTTCATCTAGTTGAGTAATACAATTCAGTTTACAAGTATTTTTGTTCTTTGTTTTCAATTCTAAGTATTTTTTCAAATAAGCTAGGCAATTTATAGCTTAAATAGTCTAATTAGGTCATTTTAAGTAGAAGTGGATAAAAGGTTTTAAAAGTTTTAGCTTCAAAATAGATTTTAAAGTCACTTTGGTTTGACAGTTTTAAAGTAAAGGGGTGTTTGGGATAACCCTAAAAACGGGTCAAAATGGTATGTGCATGGGTTGTGGCACTTTAGTGAGTCATAAGCTTAAGTTTTAAGCTTATTTAAACTGTTTTCAAAAGTTTTAAAGGTTTAAAATTGTTTTCCAAGGTTTTCTAAAACCATTTTAGAAACTGTGAGATTTTTAAGATACCACAAGTGCTTATTTGGTTAAGCACTTGTGGGTTTGAGTTTAAGGTTCAAAAGTGTGTATTTTGTGTGTTAAAAAAAGGCTGTCACAAGTGCTTTGCCTTTTGACTTGTTAAGTCAAAAACACCCAAGTCTCTTTTTGTCACAGTTTTTAAAAAACCCAAAGACCTTTTTCATCACCAAAAATAAGTAATTGAAAATGATTTTTAAAAGCTAAAAATTGGTGCACAAGCTGTTTTCATAGAACACTCAATCTGTTTAAGCTTATTTGTGTGTTTAGAGTTTATTTGACAGCTTAAAATAAGCTGTCAAATAAGCCCTTGAGATTTGCCTTAAAGCTCCCCTGGTGCAAAGGGGAGACTTTAGGCTCATTGTTCTCAGCCATTAAGAGCATTTAAGCCCAAGTTATTGGCTTATTTTTAAGCCCAAACTTAGCTTTTGACTATTTTTGCATGACTTAGGTCTAGGGACTGCTTATTTTACTTCTTGGCTTATTCAGCTTATTTTGTAAGCTCATTTGTGCCCCTTTCAGCTTATTTTGTTTGTATGATAAGCTGTGTTAAGCTTATTTCCATTTCCTTGTGCTTTATGAGCTTTTTAAGCCCATATTTACACCAACAGTACTAACCTCCAAGTTAGTACTGTTGTGGGATTAAGCCACTTCTTGGCTTATTAAGCTTATTCCATTGCTCAAATCTTGATCCTAGTAGCTTATTTTGATTAAGTTAATAGTTTAGTTTGCTTATTTCCTTTTTGTTAGCTTATTTGAATACCCAAGTTAAGACTTTTTGCCTTTAAGCTCTTTGTTTAGCTTTTTCTGTCATCATAAGCTCTCCAACAGCTTATTTAGTTTAGCTTTTCCTTTTCTTTTTAGCCCATTTAGGTTAGTTTAGACCCCTTAGCTTATTTTAGTTTTTGTCTTAGCTTAATTCGACCCTAAGTCCAAAAAGACTTAGCATTTTCTAGCTTTTAAGCCTTTTTAAGCTTTCTGTCCACTTTAAGCTTATTTTTAAGCTTATTCATTGCTTTTCATAAAAAGCTCTAGTTGACAAAGTTGTTAAGCCCCACGAGCTTAACAACTTTGCTTCTTTGAGTTTTCGAAAAAAAAAAAAAAAAAAAAAAAAAGGGAAGATACTTGGCCAGGGTGAAAAAAAAAAGGGGAAGACACTTGGCCCGGGTGAGCAAGACTCGAACCCGGGACCAAGCGATACATCCCCCTTTTTACACACACACTCTACCACTGCGCCCTTGGGTCTTTTTCGTTAAAGACCCAAGGCGTTTGGTATTTAAGGGTGTTGTGGCTTATAAGCTCTTATAAGCTGTTTGGCTTATTTCGGGGCTTATTTCTTTAGCTTATTTTTGTTTCTTATTTTTCGTAGGACCATTAAAGTATCTAGTATTTTTTGTAAATTTTTCAGAATTTTTCGTGAACATTTAATATTTTTCATAATTTAATTTCGTTAAAAGTTTATTTAATTCATAAAAATTATCAAAAAAATATTTTGCTTTTTTAGAAAATTTTCTTTTGTCATCTAGTTTGTAGGAAAAATATAAAATTTTTCGTAGGGTCATTTTTACAACTTTTCATCTTTTAAAGAACGGGTCCGGGTACGGGATTTTGTTTTGACTCGTTTTTGGGTCAAACGAACTCCGTTTTCGGTCTAGTCTTTTTCATTCTTCGTTATTTGATCCCTAGAGTAGTTTAGAAGCAAAAATTTCTTCGTAGGTTTATTTTTAAAGATTTTAGGTTTTCCCCCTTTTGTTCGGGATTCGGGCTCTCGTTTTCTAGTTTAATTTCGTAATTTCTAGGTTTTTCTTAAACGTTTTAGTTCGTTATTATCTAATTTGACTTTTTCAACTTCCCAAACTCATTCCTTCCTTCAAACTCAAATCTTCGATCGTATCGATTTACCAGTCCAGCCTCGTTGGGGATAAACGACCCGGGAAAGCTCTATACTACTTCTCGGTTTTATTGCTCTTGTTGATTTTTACACTTAGATATATATTTTATATTTTATTATATATTATATATATTTACAGTGTGAAAACACACAATCAATTTTTGGCGCCGTTGCCGGGGAGGCTGTGCAAACGTTTATCGTTACGTTTGATCAATTGTGTTTGAAATTGTGAATATTTTCTTTTATTATAAAAATATAAAAAAGTACAAAAATATTTTTCATTTCTTTTAGTATAATTATCAGATAAAAACCAAAGAAAAAACCAAAAATTGTTAAACCCATTACTTCCCTAACTGAGAGGGATCAGAAGTATGAGTGGGGCGCAGAACGAGAAGAGGCTTTCTAGACTTTGAGGAATGATTTGTGTGACGCTTCTATTAATCGAATATAGTGGTTGATGCCTTGAGAAGAAATGGAGAGTGAAACTAAGACGAGTAAGAGTAATGTCCATGACTATCCAGTCAAGTGTTAAGGACAAGATATTAGCTACTTCAAGTAAGACGTCCAAGGTAGAGAACACGCCAGCAGAAATGCTACGTGACCTGGACCAACAAATGGAAAAGAGGGCAGATGATGGTTAGTACCTTATGGATTAAATTGTATAGTAAGTATGAGTATGAAATTCGCTACCATCCAGGTAAGGTAAATGCGGTGACTGATGCGTTAAGTAGGAATGAACGAGTGAAACCTAGACGTGTTCGAGCGATGGCTATGATCATTCAGTATGGAGTAAGAGGAATGATATTGGCAGCCCAAAGTGAGGCATTCAAGTAAGAGAACGTACGCGCAAAAAGGCTTTATGGGTTAGATTGACATATGGAAAAGAAGGAGTATATGAGTTATGTTAGTAGGGAATGATGAGGACGGTAATATTGGATGAGGCTCATGCATCAAGGTACTTGGTACATCCGGGAGCGGATAAGATGTACTATAACCTTGGAGACATGTATTGGTAGCCACGTGTAGAAAATATATAGTTACCTATGTTAGAAATTGTTGGATTTGTTTAAGAGGTGAAAGCTGCAATGTCAAAGACTTTTGGCTTGCTACAACAGCCAGAGATACTTGAGTGAAATGAGATAGAATCACCATGAATTTTATTACTAAATTTCCAAGGTCAAAGTAGTGAGTATGATGACTGACCAAGTTAGCTCATTTTCTAGCTATATAAGAAAATTTCAAGATGTGAAGTTGGAAAGGATTTATATTGATGAGATAATAGCAAGGAATGAAATTCTAGTGACGATTAACTCAGATTGAGATGGATGATTTACCTCGTGGTTTTGGCAGACGCTGCAGAAAGTGTTAGAGACACGATTGGATTTGAGTACTGCTTAGCATCCTCAAGCGGATGGACAAAGTGAACGTATGATTCAGACTTTTGGGAATATAGATGAGTGCACACGTTATTGATTTTTGGTTGTAGTTATCATTCGAGCATTTGGTGTGCTCCGTTTGAAGCTTTGTATGGAATGAAATGTAGGTCGCCTGTTCTATGGGCAGAGATTAGAGAGAGTAGTTTGACTGGGCCTGAGTTAGTACTAGATATGACAGATAAGGTAGTATTGGTAAAAGAAAATCTCAAAGCGGCAAGAGACCGTTAAAAGAGCTATGTTGATAATAGACGCAAATAGTTAGAGTTTGAGGTAGGAGATCGGGTTATGCTAAAAGTGTCGCCTTGGAAAGGTGTAATTCGCTTTGGGAAAAAGGGAGGGAAAAAGTTTGAGGGGGGGGGGGGGAGGGGTGGTTTTTTTTTTTTTAAATAATATATATAATAGCAACCGTGTATGTAGGTGCCAATTAAGATTCTTGAAAGAGTCATGCCTGTAGCAATCGGTTGAGATTGCCTGAGGAATTGAGGGAGTACAGACACGTTTCAGTGTAAACCTAAAAACAAAATCTGTCAATGCTAAGTCTTGCATGTGGCCATTGATGAGATCAAGGTGACAAAACTCTTCATTTTGGTTGAGGAACCAGTTGATGAATAGTTACCGTTGGAAAGTTAAAAAGGTTAAATTAACAGAAATGGTGGTAAGTTAATGTCCATTTGGGCTTGAAGCAAGGTCTTTTAGGACCCTTCAGGTAAACTGAGTATCCACACTTGTTCGTTGAGCAAGGGATCATTGGGAGTTTTTAATTAAAGTTGGGTACGTAAGGTTTCTTTTAGACCTTAGTATGCCCGTAGATGTGTTTGTGTAATTTTAGTTAAAGTTATTTTATGAATAAACTCGAAATCGAGCCGATTTGTCAAAAAACGTTGGGCTTTGTAACAACTTATAACTTAGGTTCAAGACAGTTCTTATTTGATAAGTTGCGAGACCGGGTTGTAAATGACGTTGTTACGCAACTTAAGGTTTTTGACGAGTCTCCTCGATGACGGGCGAGGTTCAGGTAGTTGGATGTTTCTTTTCGTTTGAAGCGGTTATGCTGCTATGCGTACCCTTTTGTGGGCAGGCAAAGTGGTTAGCAGTAAGATATCTTGTGAAAGTTAGTTGGAATTCAAAGTGTAACTTTGTGTTAGAAACATAATTTCACAGTCTAACAAGAGAAGCTCGGTCTTAAAGAAAACTAGCGTTTCATAGCTCGTTAGTTAGTTAATTAATTAATGTTTTAATGATGTAAATGGGCCAAGATACAAAAAGCCCAGATAAAGCCCACAAAGGCAGATCCCCTTTAGAGTATAAATACTCTATGTTTTCTCCATCAATAGGTAATGACTAGTCAATATTAATGTTAGGTGTTTTCTAGCCACCGAAAAAGTTTTTCTTGCAATCAACAATAAGTCTTTATTTCCTGCATCATTGATTCTACACAACATTGTTAAGGTATGTATGAAATGATCATGGAAACCTACAATTGGTTATCAAGAGCCTTACGCTGATGAATTGATTTATTTGTGTTTTTAATTTTTTTTATTGGTTTATCGGCAATTAAAAAAAAGGGGGGTTTCGAAAATATTTTTCTTTGTTTGATTGCTTATTTGTTTTGATTCTTGATTCATAGATGTTTGTGTTTAAATTAATATCATCAAAACCATCTCATTAGCAATCAACGATCTTGTGATTTTCTTTTGTTCATCTTTGTGGTTCGAAAAGAATTAACAAATAAAAAAAGAGAGTCTCGATTTTTTTTCCTTCTTGTTTGAGGTTCGAATATTAAAAAAAAGGAAGGGAAAAACAAGTCTTGATCGAGTTTTTGTGGATTGGATCGTGAAACACTTGTTTGTATTGTGCTGCTAACATCTCTTGCAGCGAATCCTTGGTTTTTTTTAAGGTTACTTGTGGTGGTTTGTTACAAGAAGAGGGTGTTTGGATTTGTGGATCGAACAAGCAAAACCCTTGAAGACCGAACGAGCTCCATCCCTCAAGAACCGAATGAGTAAAAAGATTTTGGACCGAACAAGTGTCATCTTTGAAGGACCGAACGAGTGAAGTTTTAAGAACCGATCGAGTGAATTTCTTCATCAACCGAACAAGCAAAATTCATTTGAGGACCGAACGAGGTTACTCCTTGGTGAATCGAACTAGTGAAACCAGTTTGGATCGAACGAGCAACTAGTCTCAAAGGCCGAACGAGGACAAGTTTCTTCAACCGATCGAGCTTACAACCCTTTGATAACCGATCTAGTGGCTTCATTTGACAACCGAACGAGACAAATCCATCAACAACCGATCAAGATCTCATTGAGGACCGAACGAACCCATCAATCTCAACAACCGAACCGAGCAACATTTTTTTTGTGAGCCGAACAAATCTAAAAACTCCTATACAACCGAACCAGTCAAGTCTTAGACAACCGAACGAGCCAAGTCTTAGACAACCGAATGACACAATCTAGTAGGAACCTATCGAGTGAGAAGCGCAAGGATCGAAACAAGCAAAGTACCTGTGCCCGAACGAACCAAAACCCTCTTTAGAACCGAACAACATCAACCAGCGACAAAAGTCCACACGGTTTTAAACTTTTTTCGGATTTTTGGTTCGAGTGACGTAATCTACGAACATACGACGTTATACCAACATGTTCGTGACCTCGTTTTGTATCAACGAGGTATATTCGGTTATTTAGCGACGATAACCGTAACATACAGCAAGCTTAAAAACAGAAAACGTTGTCTTTATTATAAATTTTGAAAACCGAAAGAAGAGAACAAGAAGGGAAAAAGTGTTTTAATATACTACAATTCGAAATAGAGGCGAAGTCTTACCCCTGAACTTCAAGCACAGTGTCATTTCATCCGATAGTTGTTGTTAAGCCCTATAGTTAAATATTCTTAACACCGTTAGTCCCCTAATAGTTTTAAATTCAACCGTAGCCCTCCAAAGTGAACCAAATTTCGGCGTTCGATTAGTTTCA
This sequence comes from Tanacetum coccineum, assembly GCA_026074375.1. Taxonomy (NCBI): domain Eukaryota; kingdom Viridiplantae; phylum Streptophyta; class Magnoliopsida; order Asterales; family Asteraceae; genus Tanacetum; species Tanacetum coccineum. The sequence goes on from BQNB010092779.1 coordinate 14,785, forward strand.
AGCCATTTATTTAACCAACGAAAGCGTCAATTTCTTCAGACGACAACAACGATTTCTAAACATCAAAAAATGTATGCGTTTTACGAGGTTCTTCTGATTTTGTAAATCGTGAAAGATACATTCTTTTCTCGTGTTAATCAACGATTATGCTAATATCCCGTGAACAATAATTAATTTTTAATCAAACAACAACAAAACCAAACACAAATCAAATCATAACAACAATCACTTGAGATCCGTTCATTCATTCTTACTTAATTCAAAACGTCAACAGATAAGAAATCAAGTGCAGCGGGAACGGACAATCGTTCCTCCTATGTTGGTTGAAATTGACTACGAACCTGGAAAATACTATCGAGAGATACATTCGAGTTAAACCTCTTGGAAAAATTAAATTTGGAGATCAATCCAAAACGGACCTTACTCCGCATCCCTAAATCCACAGGACAGAAGGTGAAGGTGATCATCAGACTCAATAACGAGAGACAAGGTGGGGATGAAGAATTTTACAAGATTGAAAACAATAAAGAACTACTACATTCAGCAAACAACATTCTCAGTCAAGGGCTCCAAGAACATGTAATTCCAACATACAAAACCAGACTCGTCCTACGGAAAGTGATTTGAGGGAACAATGTAAGCTTTCTAATGAAAGGTTCAGGAAAGTCTCTCCAACAACAGAAGGAAGAACTGTTTGATGAGTACGAACGATTTCGTGCAATAGGAAATGAGTCAATCCATGACTACTATTGTTTTCATTTCCATAAGCTGATCAATGATATAAGATTACTCACTTGAACATCCACACTCAACAATGAACAAATAAGATATTGTAGATACAACCTTTCCTCCTATATTGGGCACAGTAATGTGACTAATGTAAAGAACAACAAGGACAGCTCCGCTACCGACCTATGTTGACTTTACACCTACCTTAAATCATATAATCGCACATGCTATGAAGACTTCTCATGAACAGAGCAGTATGAACTAGCACTGTGACCTTTGGCATACCTAGCTTCAAACAACACACAACCATAAGAGCCTACTCAAGACCCCACCACTAATCCCACCACCACACAATATTGAACACTAACATCCTCCACCCCACAACAAGTCCCTCAAATCAAGCAATGAAGCTATTTGGCAACCATGAACCAAATCGAAAAACTGTTGAGAGGTTCCAAATCAAGTTTCCTCCACCAACAACAGCTCAGGACATTGTCCCAACACAAGGAGTCATGTGCAAAGATCTGACGGGCGCTGATTATTAACTGAAACCATTCATGAAAGAGCTCCGCGGGTAATGTTGGAATGTGTAATACGAAATCGGGAACAACAGAACAAGGCATAAGACGGACAACATAATGGAAGAAGTAATATAGCGACAATACGAACGACGAGAAGGGCAGTGTGTCCTAGCAGTGTACGTAGAAAAAGAAGTAAAACCTCTCGTACGATCAAGGATAATGCTTGTTAATGGAAAGCTAGGAGAAAGGAACATTTTTAGATGCTGAAGCGAAGCATGGCCTTGCTGATGTAGAATGTACAGCATCCTTATGTATCAAACCCACTGGCTAATACGACTACCACATGTTTGAAGTAAGCCATGACGACGCGTACCGATTCTGACGTATAGATGAAGGACTCATCAGCAGCAGCTATCATGGCTAACTTGTCATCCACAAGTGGAACCATGGGTGCAACCACCAGTCAAGTCAAATAAGGTACACATTGATTGCAAAACAAATTTTTGATAATGTATCATCTTTGACACATGAGATGCACCAGTGAAGAACACCTAACTCTGATGTTGAGTCGATATTGATGACAGTACGAATTTCATATCATCAGTACCAACTTACAGCAAGTTCAAGATGTTCCAAACGAGGTATCTTCTGCGCCACCCGTTGAGAGTTACCATGATTACCATCTAGAGATGACTTAAGAGACCCTATTAGACGGACACCTTAAGGTTAATCGGAACAAAGCCAGGGTTTTAGAATTACCTCCATAAGAGCTTAGCCGCAAGTATCAAACTTAGAAAATGGTCATTTCTAGAACGGTAATAAATAAAGTCAAACATGCTATAGACCAGACCATTGTTCAACGTAATAAACGGATGCGAGCTTGGAAGAAGAAAATGTGTTTGCTAAAGTCAAAACTTGCTCAAACGTAAGTTCAATTAACTCTTTCTAAAAAATGAAAGTAACAAGGTTGTTTCTGAGAAAAATTCCTTGAGGACAAGTACCCTAGAAGAAATAGTTGTGTTTAAAAAGTGCTAAAGAAAGTGTAACAGAAGAATTTTGTAAAGATTTCAACAACCAACACAGAACTATTCCAAAGTTAACAAAACGACCTAAACCTAGAACACATGATTTGCACAAAAAAGCTCTAGGTGTGTAGCAATCCGTGGAACCTAAACAAGCTAAGTTGTCTCAACCTACCTTGTACATATTCTAACATTTATATAAATACGCTATGGAAGCATATGATGATTAAAAAAATGCAGCTAAATAGAGCGTGAGAGACATAAAAACAAATGTCTGCGCTTACTATTCATGTAATGGCTGATTTTGGGTACAACAACAACAACATGCCCAATCCCGCCGGGCGGGGTATGGGAGATTTTGGGGACTCCTAACCATAAAATTTAAACCCACTATTTTGTGCACAACAAGTAATATTAATGGTCAACTGAGAATCCACTCACCGTAGAAACTATGAGCGAGTACAAGTTCGGCTGCCCTAAGTATTCTATATTACGGGGAATCACCATCAAGTGAACCTGTCCAATAACAAATGCATTTTTTACAGCTTGTAAGTCGAAAAATACATTTGACCTATAGTATTACAATAGAAGTATACATAAAGACAAATGTTGAAAATTGTTGAAAACCTTTTGTACGGGCCAATGATGGTCATAAGATAACGGTGGAAGTTGGCAAAGCTTCACAGCACCCTATTGAGAGAAATTCAACGGTTCAATAACTACGTGAGAACCATAATTTGTAGGTGAAGCGTAAAAGCAAACTTACGAGAGTTGTGAGCCGTTTTATCGACCGTGGTGAAAGCTGAAATCATAGCCATAGTAATATTCCTCCTTTTTTTTGTAACCCTAAATTTTTTTAGGATGAACAGTAAATCGGTGAATAGTGACCGATGAACAGTATATATTTTTTTTGGTTTCTTACGACTGCAGCCGGCGGCGGCAACGTCGAGGTGATGAGAAGTGTGGGGTTGTTGTGGCGGCTAAAAAGTGACCGGAATTGTGCCGGAAAAAAAAGTTGTTTAGGGTTATACCATAAAAAACCTCAAAGGGTATATATTATTGTAATTGTAATTGTGATTTGTACATTAGATTGTATATGTATATATACTAATGTCATAGCTTAAAGACTAAGCAACTAATACATAACCTAATGGGTACGGCCCATCTATACAATTGGACCGGCCCATCTATTCTAGTTTGGTCTAACATCTCGGAAAGTGAAGATAGCGGAGGAAGACACTGGAAGTCAAGATCGAAAAAACAAAAGTCGAGCATTGAGGAAGACGACCTATCCCAACCATGGGTATGCGAAGAAACAGATCCCTCACACCTCGTATCCGCTACTTTGACTTCCCAAAAAAAGACCCGGATGCCAAGTAACGTCAAAACATATGATGGAAGCGAAGACCCGGAGGATCATTTGAATTTTTTCTAGACGGCTGCAAAAGTGAACGCTGGGCAATGCCAACATGGTGCCACATGTTTAACTCCACACCCACTGGATCCGTTAGAGTATGGTTTGATGACCTACCCCTAAAATTCGTGGATAGTTATGATGATTTAAAAAGGCATTTTTGGCAAACTTCCTCCGATAAAAGAAGTGTATCAAAGACCCTCTAGAAATTTACCATATCAAACAGAGAGAAAGGGAATCTATAGAAGATTTTGTGAAAAGATTCAAGGGAGCCTCAAAGTGCACGAGAATCTCAAGATTTATGCACGGAATCACTAACCTCGAGCTGATTACACATCTACATGATAAGATCCCAAAACCAGTGGATGAAATGATGAGGACAACCACAACGTTCCTCAAGAGTAGGTAGCGGCTTCCAACCAGGTGCAAAAGAAAACATCTCCGACATGGAAGCAACAAGAAACTGGGCGAAAACAAAATTTTGACAAAATGGGAGACTTAAGGAACCAGCAAAGGTCAAAACGAAGACGTAACAAGTTAACTCTCCTCACAAAATCCCCAAAGGAAATTTTGGCTTTGGATAAAGGAAAATTTAAAGCTCCATCACCAATGACAGCGCCGGTAGAAAAAAGAAATAGTAATAAGTTTTGTGAATGCCACGGGGAAGTAGGGCATAACACTGATAAATGCATGCATTTAAAAAGACAAATCAAAGAATTAATTAATTAAGGCTGGAAAGTTGTGGCACATAATCAGGGAACTAATACAAGGCAACGAAAAAGACCAGCCAAAAGTAGCAAAGAAGGGGGAAGCATCCAGAAAGGACAAAGCTATGGCAATTCTAATGGTCCAACCATGGCAAAGGGCAGCCAGGAAAAGGGTTACGCAAAGCTTCTCCCTCGATCCAAAAATCTTGTTCCCACCCCTAGGGGATGAGGATGGAGCGGAAGGTCCCATGATTATTGAAGCAGAGATAGGAGGTCACTTCATACACCGCATATACGTAGATGGGGGTCGGCTTTAGAAATACTATACGAACATTGCTTTTGTGGAAAAACGTAAAGGGGGTGAATACATTTTTATTTAAAAACTTAAAACATTTAGTATCAAATTATCGATCAAGTTGAACGCGATATGAGAAGTATGAATAATACATCTATATTCATTAGAACATGTCATAGTAATATAAACATAATCAAAATACTAATTTTTATCCATAACACAATCATCATCCAAACAATATAAGCAACAATCAACAAACATATAGATCTAATGCTAATATAAATGTAAGGCGATAAGGTAAATAAAGATATAAAGCGGAAGGTAAAAGAAAGTGCAAACCGGACACGATGATTCGGTCACGAAGCTCCTCTTCGCCCTACTCCACTTCCCGAGTACCCAACTCGAGAGTTACTTCACTATTCAACAAGCTCCCTTCTCGGCGGAGAAAACCACACAACGTTGCTTACATTATTTTTTGACACTAAGCTAGATGTCAAGTTCTTCTTCGGGTGCAACCGAACCTGTTATGTTTATGGCCTAACATAACAAACTGCACAACGTCGCTTATAATGTTTTCCGACACTAAGCTAAATGTTGAGTTCTAATCCTAGCTAGAACCAATCAATCACAACTTTTGTATTTTGAGGAATAAAATACTAACCGCACTACTTCACTACACTTTACAACTTCACTTCACTTTACTTCATGACTTCACTTCACTTCACCACTTTACTTCACTTCACTTCACAACTTCACTTCACTTCATGACTTCACTTCACTTCACCTAGACACTAATACGATCACCTCGATCTAACTATTCTCACCATGATCACCACGATCTTACTATTATACAAGTTTGGAATACATGGACTCGATCTATACATTGTGAATGTAAGACATGTCACGGATGCACTAACTAAACTACATAACTTCGTATCTTGATAATAGCGAGAGTTCTTCTCTTGCACTTAGAGATCTAAGCTTGAATCACTTGGAAACAAATGCTTAAGATTAAATGATCAAAGGATTGTAGGTGATGTATAAACTGATTTACTGATTGGGACAAGAAAGAGAAAGGTTGCCAAAAGGTGAGAAAATCAGATGGGATGTCCGCACTATTATAGGCAAAGATGAGAGCTTTTTTTCTGACCGGGGGCAAGTGGTATCCACCCTTAGCTTTATGTGTCGGCCCCCTTAATCACAAAGGGGTCGCCCTTATATTTAAGCGGGGCCCCCAGCGCCAAGACGCTCCTTTTTTTGTCTTTCCAGAGAGGTGTTTCCTGGAACAATTTTAAGCGCCCTTTTTAGGTAGAAAATTTGAATTCAAAATATTTATTTTAAATAAAAACTTTTCTTTTTAAATGTAAAAATGTTTTTGTAAAAGTTATAAAAAAAAATATGAGGGTTGAATTAAAATCCTTTGATCATAAAATGAATTAAAGCATTTATATATTCATACCTTAAATGATTTACGTCAGGTGCAAACTTCGTTGAAGCAAGTCTTGAGACGACGAGAGATGTATTTGATGAAATGAATTGATGAGTTTGTGATCACATGTAATTAAGCACTTACGTTTATGTGTTATAAGTTTACATTTTTGTCATTACCAAAATACAGAGGGAATTATAGAGAAAATGATGTAATATATTCTAACCAAAACATGCCATTCCTCACACAATGCTGACTATACGATAAAAGCAATCAGAGTCTTACGATCATAAAATAAATAAATAATTCACCTTAGCCAGATATCCTCCAAAGAAGAGCAGAGGTAAAGGATCACAAGGAAACATTTTCAGCTATTACCACGTTGATTGGTGATGAATCCTGATTCTAACCCTGCTAAGAAAAACAACAGCAGTAGAAGAGTAATTAAAGAAAGAAAGTCCCAATCTCAGCCGAGGACAACATCATTTCCAAACTAGATGGTCGCTTTAGAGTATTGGCGGAAAATCTATGGAGCTTAACGAGGTTGCAGAAGAGGAGCAGCAAGGAAATTATCATGTACTCATGAACGGATTGTAACGAATCAAACCCACCGAACCTGCTATAAGAAGACCATTAGGTATGTGCATTCACAGATACTTCTAAGTGAGTCAAATGCAAGATGTCTCTTGATCCGTCTACAAAAGCAAAAGATATTCAAACTCTGACTGGCTGAAGAACAAACTTGATGTTGACAAAACAATTGCAACTACTCAAAGCAAGCAGAAAGTCCAACAGAAGGTCAGTCACTTACTGGATTGCTCAAAGTGAAGGAAGTTGGTGTTTCAACAGGGTTCCTGATGAATCCAACATTCATCCTTTACAACCTCACGTGAAGGAACGGTACTAAACCAAGGGTTCCAGATGAGGAAAACGACATCTCTTAAGGCTAAAGCTTATGCCACAACTTGACTAGGGAGATCAGAAGAAGATGACTGAAAAAGAAAATGTCAATAAGGAAGAAGATTGATTGGATATACTCTGATGACAATGAAGAGAAGAAAGATGATTTACTAAAGTATCGATCTTACAAAGAGGAACTTACTATTGGAAACTGACGATGAATTTGTGCATAGTGAAAGAAAATGTACAAGAAGAGATGATGGAGTTCGTACATTGTGATGACATGTGAATGACAAAGAGGACAAGTAGGTGAAAGATGTTGAAGTTGAAGAATCCTAGGAACGGTGATGAAGAAATTTACTGATAATCGGCAAAGGTCAGATGCTGAAAAGACAAAATACAGCAAAAGGAATGATAACAAGAAAGCTGAACATTCCTCCATCAAGCTCCAGCTTATCGTGACGGAGCTATAGGTTTTAGTAATTAATTTCTAACCTTTTTCTAATAAATCTAATTTGGAAATATTAAGGATACTCAGAATGCTCGAGATTAACTCAATTGTTGAACATTCAAATCCACCGCGAGAGAAACCAACAATATCCAGTCCTTCATCATTACTTACTGTACCAGTTTTAGTGATCCTGAACCTTCAGTTCTTCCACGCAAATTCCTAAACAAACAACTGCAACTTCTCGTTGTTATCTCTACCATTAATCAATGGGGGGTACAACAAAAATAATCAACTACCAATACCCAACATCACCAATCATCACCGAAGCTCCAACTTTCACAACTAGCAGTTCTAGAAATACAAACAATCACAACGGTTACATTTAATGATGTTCAATAAGAGTTACACGAAGAATAGAAAAGAATGGTCATTGAGCTCGTGCTAGTCGATCACTCTGCAAAAATTCTTGCTATATATAAGGTCGTCAAGTTCCAGCTATGGTGAATGAATATTGGGATCAAGCTTAGAGATGCGATACACAAGGTCTTCAGAAACATACTAGTTGATCGAAATCCAACAACAATCACAGAAGCAATTAATTAGCAGAATATAACCTACCAAAGAGTACTTTAGAGATACTTAAGTCAAGAAGGAACAAGCAGATAAGCAAAAGGTGATCAAGTATAACCGATAAATCAACTGATAAGGCTGCACTTAATGAGTATGATTTAAAACATTGCCTTTTCTCTAAAACCAAGTTGGTGATTCCATGTCTTTTTAACAAACATCCAGCAAACCAAGTGTTTGTATCAATGCTCTTATCTGAGGCACTGATAGGCGGATGAAAATCTATGGATAAAAGGTGTTGCTAGACTCACTCAAGCAGCAGAAACAAGCCGTATGATAATGATGATGAAGACCCTTTTGCTGGAACAAAACCAGGTTTGAGAAGACAAAAAGGTGAAGACCAAAAGAGTCAGAGATATCTAAGAAGCTCCACACTCAACAAGAAACTCTAGAGGTAAAACTCCAACTAAAGGTTCTAAAGCTTGCAAGTCTGCAACAGGAGAGGAATCAGTTAAAGAACAATTACTGAGGTGGAAATGGATGATACGGTTAACACTGCTGCTGAAGATGTGGTTCGTGATGATGATCAACCACAAGATGCTTTAGAATCAAAGACATACAAGACTCTCAAACACAATTGGTTCACACAACCTCCAAGGCCTCCTACTCCTGATGCAGATGCAGAAAAGGGAATCAAGCACTAGGGTCCCAAGCGTCAGCTATGGTATAGATCTTAGATAAATAAATTCTCTAAGCACAATGTCTACTCTAGTCAGAAGATTCTCAGTGTGGTCAATGTGAAAGTCCAGAAACTGCATGGTTATGGTCACTTGGAAGAGATTGTGGTGAGAAGAGCTGATCGACAGCTATACAAGTTTAAAGAAGGTAACTCGTTGATCTCAGTTTTGAACGACATTGAAGAACAGCTTCTTCTTGTTGTTCAACATCAAGTTATTCCAACTCAACGGGGTGATATTGTTGACCATATTGTGGCTCTTCAATGTTTTACAAGAAGTCCCTTATCATCATAAGACAGTCGAGGATCTTCAGCTCAGTGTAAGAAGTTGCCAAAAGAAGCATAATCACACTAAACCTCAAAAAACCTTAGACCTGGAAATAATTTAAAGAACTCTACAACTCATCATTTGAACCCACTGGGTAATCTATGAAACATTGAACAAACAGAAGAGAGTGATGCGGGCAGATAGCTGTACAAGTTCTCCGGACGAGACACTTAAGATTGTTTGTGATAAACTCTCACCCACCGGCTGCTCCCATTTAGACTCGGATACAATCATGACATGCCAAGTAGAAAATGGGTCATTTGTGGATAAAAGAAGGTGTGGTCTTATGTTGGATTTGATTGATAAAAGATGCTAAAGAGACAAGTCATTAGAATTTGGAAGATTGGTTGGTGCTAAGGAACTCGAGATGGACTGACAACTGAAGACACGTACTAATGATCGTCAAGTCAATTCTCAAATCTTATCTTGTAGAATAATGTTGATATGTAGGATAAGACAAAATAAAAAAAATAGAAAGTACACATAGTGATTTAGTATGAATTTTCTATATCTTTTTCATAAATTCAAAATCTATCAAATTAATGTACACAACACTACATAATATATAATACCTTAAGACATAAAATATCGTTACATTCTATACCCTCCATTTATCCCGAATAATTACCGACACTTTATATAATAATTGCAAGAATTTATACTTAATTGCTTAAAAGATATTATTTGCAGTAATTAAGGAGTGATTTGTGAAGACTGCCTAAAAGGCGACGATATTTTTGGAGGCAAAATGATGATATTTTGAAGATTTGCAATTTCTGTACTAACCAAATACGCCCGAATCCACAAAAAGAGATCCGGCATAACCGCCTGGAATTCACAAGAAAACGTGTATTCTCAAAACTTTTAAATACGGCGTATCCAAGTCCTATTTATACGCCGTTTCCGCTGGATAACTATTAGTATTTGGCGAATAAATATATTTTGAGAAGAAATATATCAGATTGATTAAAAACATTGCACCACGTCCTAGGAAACACCCAATAACGCCGTATTGGCCTAACCCAATACGGCGTAACCAGACTTTTTTCAACACTATAAATAGAAGACTAAAAAAACAAGTTTTTCATGTGCAAAATCATATTATTCAAACCAAACACTAAAAGACGATTTTTCCGTGAAGAAAAGAAGAGCAAAACCGAAGGTCAAGCAGCGATCACTGATGTTCATAAGAAGACAGCACCGTGTAATTCCTATACTCTACTCTTGTAATCATTTAATTTTTGGTATCGTTCGGTAAAACGTTTAGTTTACCTTGGTTATTTGATCACGCTTGTATAATTACAATGGTTATGGGCTAATACCCTTGGGTATTAGCCATCTTAATGAAGATTTAATGTTTGGTTTGTTTTAAAATCGATTTTCTTAATTTATCGTTGAAAGTTTAATTATGTTTATCACATGATACTTGTCTACGTGTTTGAATATGCGACCTATCATTCAACTGGGTCTAGTTACGCCTAACAAGTGAGCTAGATACTGGGATAGCTCTCCATATCGTGTTTTATATTACTGGACCAATAGGATCACAAATAACGTTCTGTCTTTGTCTTTAAATTAAGAGCTTAGTTGGACCGGCAGGTGACCCGTAATGTTTCAACAAGTATGTTCTTGATTAATTGATAAAGATTTGAATAGTGGACTACCAGTATATAAAATACCGTCAAACAGTAAGTGGGTAAAGTCCCGATGGGCTAGGGTTTATCAAGATCACCATTGCTTTAATCCCTAGATAGATTATAATTAAACTAAAAGGATGCTTTATGCGGATACGTTAATTGTGACAGGATTCAACGTGTCTAGGTCTTAGGATGATGTCCCGCCTAAGTCTTAAGAATGATATGCCGCTTCGAGATAAGAAATCATTGCACTAAATAAACAAACCAGCATTTAATCGGATTTAATATGGCTAATACGGTTTTCTATTATTTGGCTTGTACCGCTCTTTTATCTTCTGATTGTTTTCTTGCATGTTTATTGTGTTTAGAATTGATTATTGTCACCATAAAACCTGTGCCAGTCTCTCAGGCTGAAAACCCCCCAATCCTATTAGAAAATGTATATAGCATAGGTTTAACAAGTAATTAGAATTAACTTAAGTAGAGTAATTAAAATACTGATAGATTATAAGGTTAACGACCTCGCTCTTAGTGTTCGACACCCTACTTACCACGAAACTCCACCCGATCAGGTACACTGCCCGTTAAAGTGTTGTTTTAGGATAAGTCGGCTAAATATAAATTTAAAACTTGGTAATCAATAAATTGACCCTACACGACAGCACATCATGTGTAATCCTAGAAATTTATCAATTTAAACAAGTTACTCCATCTAAATCCATAGTACTCATTATTGTCGTCTCGAGTAGATATACCAAGCCAAGTTCTAAAGTCTACAACATCATCGGCACACTCATATTTGTAGAATTTGGGTAAACATTTGGAAACAAATAAGGTTAAATCCTCACAATATCTAATATGGGTTATTATGTGCGGGCTGAGTAACAAGTAATTTCACAAAAGTATGCTCGGATTTTTTTAATTTGAGCATAATTTAAGCATTTTAATGTAAAAAATAGGACAAGTATGCATTCTAATTCCCACCCCCCACTTGAATTATACAACATCCTC
>BQNB010092780.1:6267-26531 GCA_026074375.1 Tanacetum coccineum
CAAACAGTCCAAATTATGTCCAAACAGTTTAGATCACATTCTAAGTTTTATTTTAGCTCAATTTTTCTTGTTTTATGAATAAGATCATAACATGTCATGATTAAACCTTGTTAACTTGATATTTTGAGTTTGATAACTCTAAACAGAACATGTTAAATTACTGAACACACATTGGTCAACTCACATAGTCAAACTTGGCAAAGCATATGGTCAAACAAAGTTAAACAGCTGGTCAACAATGGTTAAATAGTTGGCGTTGACCAGTCAAACCGCTAGGTTTGACTTGTCAAACTGCTGGTCTTTATAAATAAGACTCAAAAGATTTAACAAATGACATCATAAGCACTTTAAGTTAATAATTTAACTCCCCTTCAAACTATAATCTGTTATTTATCAAAACTTTATCTGTTTGTTCTTTGATTTTGAAAGACCGTTTAAAAAGATTATCTGTGAGCACTTTTTCTCCCCCTCAAACAATGACTCGTTTTCTATTTAAAGAGATGTAGTCGTTGTTTCAGTGATAGAAATTATCTTTTTAAATCTTTTTCTCATTCCTGAAAGACATTGATTATTTTGAAATTACAACATTTTCCCACAAATAATAAGATTTCTCTTATTTTGAAAAATAAATGCACTGACACGTACACTTATTTTATAGAAAGCCCGGGTTGTGTAGCAAAGTATACACAAGCCTTTACATGATCATAAATTAGATCATGCCTGAGAAACTAAATTCCCGTTAAGAGTTCAAGTTTTCTTTTTGACGAAATACTTGTCTTTAAGATGAGGATCGGGTTGTAGTCTGAAATAACTGCAAGCCAATGACATGTTTTGAAAACATTTGAAACTTTTGCTCGAACTTTATTTACAGCTCCGTGTCATTATGAAATGACATTTCTAAAGCCGTACATATTATCAATTACAAAAGACATATCATGAAACATATTTTTTGGTATTTTTTGATTTTATATTTTATATTTTCTTTTTCTTGATTTTATATTTTTCTATGTTCTTTTTCATAAAATCTATTCTAAGAAATGGAAGAACTTTTTGGGGTTTTATATTTTCATATATTTACATAGGATACACGAAGAGGTACCACCATCACTCTTTATTTTCTTCTGCCAGACTCTTAAATGTTTCTGAAGACATTCTTTTCATCCCAAGCTTGTTGATCAGGAATTCAAATCTTTCCCTTGGTAACGCTTTGGTGAAGATGCCTGCCAACTGATACTTAGTCCGGACAAAATAAAGCTCAACCACACCATTTTCAACTTGTTCTTTGATAAAGTGATACCGGACATCAGTATGCTTCGATCTTGAGTGTTGTACATCGTTACAATAGAGCGCAATAGCACTCTTGTTATCACAGTACAGAGGGATCTTGTTGAATTCAAATCCATAATCTGTCAGTTGTGATCTCATCCATAGGATTTGAGCACAACATCCTGATAAGGCAATGTATTATGCCTCTGTACTAGAGATAGCAATGCTTTTCTACTTCTTTAAGGACCAACTGACAAGTCTGTCTCCTAAGAACTAGGCACTGCCAGAAGTTTTTCTTCTTGTGTCTTGACACTTGGCGTGATCTGCATTTGCATAAGTTGTTAGTGCAATACTGGTATCTTTCGAGTTGTAGAATATCAATCACACAACAATCTATGAAATGAACTAAAGAAATCTAGAGAGAGAAAGAGTGGTTGGACACTTTAGAGAGAGAAAGGAATGTGTATTATGAGAATGAACCAACAACCCTTTCCATGGCATGGAAAGGGTATTTATATCCTTACATGGCCGGCCATGGGCTTGGTTTCCCATGGGCTTGGCCCAATTAGCTTAGATAAGTTCCAAATATTAACTACGAGCTACTTAACGACATATTAGAAGTGACTGATACTTTTTCGTATTTCTAACAATCTCCCCCTAAGGGAGGTACCTCCATTTTATAAAAACTTAATCTAAGACGTCTTGCTCGTATTCTTGAATCTTTATCTTTATCTTGTGACATGTGTAGTGATCATATGACTTTAGGCTTGAGCTTGTTCCTTTAGCTCTACTTGTATGTGATCTTGAGCTTCTTGAGATCATCAGCCAAACATAATCTCTTTTCATCATCTTGTAATCTATTTCCTCTTTTGATCTTGTGACCTTTGAACCGGTATGCTCATACCTTTCTTTATCTTGAAAGCTTGTATAATCATCTTTCTTGAAATTCTTTAACTTTAATACTTCGTCATTTCAAGGAAGACGTGCAGTATCAGAGTAGCGGAAGTCTTTTGAAACATGTACTTGAGCTTTCATCATGTATGTTAGTCAGGTATGAGCATGTGGCTATGAATCTGACTCGTCTTGGACTAGCTGCTGCCACCATCGGGAATACCTGCAGGTTTAGGTTAGTGATAATCAACAGATATGGACGAAAGTATCTTTGTCACTTCATCGAATACGGTTGCAATAACCACGGTTCCCCGTTAATCAGTATAAATACTACCTGTGATCAGGTAGAATTCAAAAGAATCTCCTTAACAGGGTTTCGCAGCTGCACTAGCCGTTCTCATTACCGGAGCGTCTCAAAGCAGACAACACGGTATGAGTGAACCAGTGAGTTACTGTCTCACCGATTGAATTAAAAATTGATTTGAAAATCAATCGATGTGTCACTTGATAAAGTGGTTTTGCAACACATCGAGAGTTTTATGCATTTCAAAATTCGTCAACCGTCAATTCATAGTCTGGACCGAATCGATATCCAGTGTCACAAGTTTGATCCATATATGATCTCACAAGTCACCTACCGCAGAGCTTGTTTGATGTTGGCTCTGGAAGGATTTCCATCGTCATTGTGAATACTTAAGTATCACTCTGATTTTCTAGCAATATCACAAGGATAATGCGTAGGACTCTTAAGATATTTCTTGTTTTCACAGTGTATGAATAACAAGTATATTTTGGATTAGTGTCCTAGTGAGATTTATGGATGATCTCTTTTTATGGCTCTAGACTCGATAGTGCACTTTGGTTTTAGTAATCGGAGGCTGGAGCATACTGCCGCCTTTTCAATACCAACTAACTTGGAGTGAGAAAGTTGATAGAAATGTGTTTAATCTCCATGAGAAATGAAACAAGTGTCTTTTTAGAGACCTTGAGTGTCTAAGGAGGGTTATGCATTGCATCACTGGGTCCATGATGTCTATCTTCAATACCAGACATCAGCTTAGTGTTTCTGATAGCATATGTATTAACTCGGTTTCTACCTAAGTGTATGAAGGGCTTCTTTATTTACACCCTTTATCCTTACATTTCTTTTTAATTCTTCAACCCCTTTAATGCTTACCAAGACTTCATCACTAGAACCTTGTTGGGTTTGTTCCGGTACTAGCTCTTTCTTAGTCTGCATTATTCCTTTTCTCACTTTTACTCCTTTCATATCATACCTAAGGACTTCTATTCTATCTAATGGAATGTCCTTGGGTAGATCCCCCCGGTTCTGGCTGGATCATGGGAATGAATACCTATACTTAACCATCTTATAACTCCGATAAAATTAAGTACATGGTCGGTTTTTTGGTATTGTTCTCATTGCCTTAAAACCATTTGAAAAACTCAATCAAGGTACTTGTGATATATATATCAAAACAGTTGTACCTTGATAGTTTTTACTTTTCAGAAATGCTCCCCCTCAACACATGCATCGATAACCAAAATTGTTTAACATGGAGAGGGAGGAGACCGCACTAGAATCTTTACAGATCACTTATTACAAGTTGCATATTTTAATCACATTTCCCCCCTTATCAAAAATGTCAAATCTCTTGATATTTTGGATATCAATTGATTTAAATATGTTTGAAAGTTGTTTGGGGAGAAAAATGTTCTGATTAATAGCAAGCTTTTATTAGGAACATTTTAATTTTTTTGAATTTAATGAAAAATTCATGAAAACAAATTATACTTAACACGTATATACTAAAGTCTATACACTACTTATTTAAATATTCACAAGATAGATTAATGAGATAGGACTTGTTATGAAAGGAGACTAAGTATGACAAAGTCATACAGTCCTCTACATCAGCCTGTAGTCCATCTTAAGTTCCTGAGCACCAACCAATCTTTCCAAGTTCCTCATGATCCTCTTTTCCCGCATCTGCTTGTCAATGAGTTCCACCATGAGCTTTGACCTTCTCTTATCTGTGGCTGACCATTTTATCCTAGACATCTCTTTGTTATGAAGATCGTCACGAACTATCTTGAGTGTCCTGTCTGAGAACTTGTAGAGTTTATCAGCCCGCATAACTCTCTTTTGCTTGTTCAAGTCTTCATAGACAACTCGTGGTAGATTAAATGATGGTGTGTATAGTTCCTTGGCAAAAATTCCAGGAGAGTCTTTCTAGGGTTTGGTGATATTGAGCTTCTTTTGGTAACTTTCTACACCAAGCTGAACATCCTTGACTCTTCTTTTGATGATGAGACTTCTAGTGAACATACGCAGGGCCACCACCAAATCAACAATATCACTACCATCGAGTTGGAATAACTTGTGTTGAACAGCAAGAAGAAGCATGTCCTTAATGTCGTTCAAGTGTAGATCTACAAAGTCACCTTCTTTGAATGCGTACAGTTGTCGATCAGCTCTTCTCACCGTAATTTCTTCCAAATGAGCATAACCATGGAATTTGTTAACTTTCACACTGACCATACTAAGAATCTTCTGAGTTGAGTAGACATCATGCTTCGAGAATTTGTTGATCTAAGACCTGTAGAAAAGATGCTTGGGTCCCCAATGCTTAATTTGTAACACCCCCAAAATTGGGTCGCAGCGGAATGTGTTTCCGGGAGCGTTACTTCATAATACCATTGCACAAGTCATGAGAGAACGACCTCTAAGTGTCGTTTGAAAAGTATTCTTGAAAAGTTTGGACTCCAATGTTCCTCAAATAGGCCAAGCATCTATTTCACCTGAGAAAACATGCTTAAAAGGGTCAACATAAAGTTGGTGAGTTCATAGGTTTTCGTAAGTATAATTGTAAATCCCAAAATTATATATATAGGTTTACCGTGTTACAAGTTTCGCCCATACAAGACTTGCAACGCATAAACCGACATATATAGGTTTCCTTATATAAAATCCCAAAAAGTTTCAAGTATATATTGTAATGAAGCACAATATGATTATCACAACAAGTTTCAAGTATATATTGTAATGAGCACAATATCTCAAAATGTTTCAAGTATATATTGTCACTTTATTCACGGCAATGTAAAGATTCATATGTGTATAATAACTGCAAGCCAATGACATGTTTTGAAAATTTCTAAAACTTTTGTTCGAACTTTATTTACAGCTCCGTGTCATTATTAAATGTCATTTCTAATCCCCGCCGAAAATAATTCTCGAGATACAAAAGACGATGAACTTGAAAACATAATTTGGATTTTATATTTTTGTATTTGGTTTTATAGATTTTATATTTTTGTAATTTCTTTTTCAAAAGTATCTATAAATCAAAATAAAAATAAAAACAAAATTATATACAAGTCAAAATTTCCATCAGGAGTGACAGTTAATACTAGAGTTGAAGTAGATTAAGATGAATCTAGTTGTTGTTTGACTGTTTATTAGATCATCACAGCATAACAACAAAAACTCGAAACAAACTTGATTCTCCCCATTAACTATCCAACTCTAGTCCATTGTCTTTGTGACTGTCATATCCTTTGAAGGAACTTCTTTGACCATTAAGGAGCGAGCCTAAACTGTTGTGTTCAAACGCCATTGTTCTTGTTTCATCGATCTGAATCCTTGAACCCCTGGTTTCTGAGATATCAATCTTTTCAGCAACCAAACTTTGAGTCCTTCCTTTATCAGGATATCTTTAAAGATGACCTGCTGTTAGGAATATGTTTTCCTAACTTAAAACCAGCTAGTTATAATAGTTAGTACCGGTAATTATAGTTTGTACTATTAGTATTAGTTAGTATTAGTTTGTATCGTCAGTACAAAATAGTTAGTACCGTTTAAGAGATATGCTTGAGATATTATAAGAAAAGATATGCATTATCTTTTACGCGTTTTGTAAGTCTGTTAGGGTTTATCCTTGGTGTATAAAAGGAACCTTACGGCATTAGAAAAGATATATCTCTCACCAAAAATCAATCTCATAGTTAGTAATCTGTAAGCGTTTTGGCAAGATCAATATAAAAGATAGTTATTAATATCATTTGTATCTTCTTAGCATATAAGTATTTTCGTATAACTTATAGTTTTCATAGTCCCCATTGTATCTTCCTGTAGTTAGTGGGAACTATCCATAATAGCCCAACCCTTAACATGCTTAGAAAGATACTATATTGAAGCGGGATCCAACAAGTGGTATCAGATGCTTGAAAGATAAACACTGGAAGGAAGAACTAAAACCCATCATTTAATAAACCTCTACCTTACAAATCTAATCAATGGCTGGATCAATGATGAATATTCCACCACTACACCACCACCACCATAAAACACAAACACCAACATAACAAGCCCCTCATACTGTCTCAACCATCAAACTCCCTATTCTTAAGAAGGGAGAGTATGACATATGGGCCATGAAAATGGAACATTATTTGGCCCATACAGACTATCCTATCTGGGAAGTCATTTAAAGAGGCAATGGTCCTGTGAGTGTCTCAACAAATAAAAATGGTGTAATAAAGGTTCTGCCTCCCAAGGACGCAGAAAAATTTCAGTCCCAGAGAAAGAGAAGATAACAAAGGACCACCTTGCTTATGGCTTTTACCAAAGATCATCTTGCTAAATTTCACAAATATATGATGCAAAAGAGGATTGGAAAGCTATCAAATCTAGATTTGGTGCAATGATGAATCAAAGAATACCGGCAGAAGTATATTTCTAAAGCAACAGTTTTGGTCGTTACAAGAAGAATC
Source organism: Tanacetum coccineum (assembly GCA_026074375.1). Lineage (NCBI taxonomy): Eukaryota > Viridiplantae > Streptophyta > Magnoliopsida > Asterales > Asteraceae > Tanacetum > Tanacetum coccineum. The sequence goes on from BQNB010092780.1 coordinate 13,201, forward strand.
TAGAAGAGAATCCAAGGAGGAGTTAATGAACGAGGCAAAAGTGCGGCGCATAATTTATTTTGTGCGGCGTACTTTAAGACGAAATAAATTACATTCAATTACACACAAAGTGCGGCGTACTTTTTCCCAAGTGCGGCGCACTTTTTCCCAAGTGTGGCGCACTTTCAGCATCAGTTACAGAAATATCATCAAGAGCATAATTATTATGAAACTCTTGAGTTGCCTAATCATTGTACCTACTACTACCCTCAACCTTATAAATAGGACACGAATTTTGAGAACAAATCATACCATTTTTCATCTCTCAATCATCAATTCTCAATTCCTATTGATCATAGTAGTTCTAAGGAGGTTTTTGAAGGTTAACTATCACCTTCATCACTTTTCAGATAGAGAAGGAAGTGAAGCATAGTTGAATCTCAGAAAGTTGGAGTTGCTAGTGTTACTATAGTCAAGTGTTACTTTATTCTTGGAAGGAGTTGTAAGATTTAGAACCTTTACTCTTGGAATTTGGTAAAAATATGTTTCTATCCTTTGATAATATAAATGTTGGATTTATCATGATTGTTATATGTGTTGTTATTATGATTGTTGAGTAGATTAACATGTTTGGTTAGGAGCTATATGATTATTACGGATCAAACTTGACTTTTTTGAATGAACTTTTGATATGAATAATATAAGCTTGATGCTTTTGAACTTAGACTCTTTAATCTTCATTTGATCACCACTTATCTCGGATATAGGTCGAAAGACTCCAGTTAAGTGATTGATTTCCAAGTTGTTTGTCTGTGAAAACTAGACCTTAGCCTTGTAAGGATTGGCTAAGAAAACGAACATTAACCTAAGTACAAAAGGGTTTAACGATAAACCACATGTCTAACGAACTTGGTTTAGCAAGTTTATATTACTTATTATCAAACACGAATCACACTTAAAGCATTTTCATAATAAAAGATAAAGGCTGAAAGGGTTTTTCATTATGAACAATAGATAATCTTTCTAAGTAACTAAACATTCTTAAATCGATTATAATTACATTCGTGAGTCATTCATCTACTCAAGTTTATCCATAATGTTTCTTGTTCCTTAACTAAACATGTCCTTATATCATTGAATCAAACCATTATCTTTAGATCGTGACCGTCTATAAGATAATCCCCTTATTGTAAAATTATCGACTTTTTCTAAGAATACCCAATCCCGTAGAACGACCTGGACTTACCTAAAAAGATTATACTACATACGTGGGTTATACTTTTACCCGTGTGTTTCCATCTATTAATCGGTGATTCTAGTATTATAAATTTAAAGCTTTTGAAACACATCACTCCCTCTCAACACATGCATCGATAACCGAAATTGTTTAGCATGGTGAGAGAGGAGACCGCACTTGAGTCTCTACTTATCACATATTAAAAGTTGCATATTTTAATCAAATTTTCTCCCCTTATCAAAAATGTCAAATCTCTTGATATTTTGGATATCAATTGAATCAAATATGTTTGAAAAACTGTGTGGGGAGAAGAATGTTTCGATTATTAGCAATCCTTATTAGGAATATTAAAATGCTCCCGCTCAATTAATGAGGGTATTATATAGTGTTGAGTACGTTAATTTGAAAGATTTTGAATTTATTGAAAAATTATTGAAAATTCGTACTCACACACTATATAAGCCTATTTTATGTTCTTCAGTACGTATATGCATGATCACAAGATAAAGAACGAAACTGGACCTCAATATTAGCATGACAAAATGAAAACGTTAGATTGTTCGCATACCTAGTTTGTAGTCCATCTCGTTTGTCCTCCCTCTAACACAGCATTTCAAGCTTCTCTTGAATCGTCTTTCTAGCAAAAGGTCGTCAATCATTTATAGCATTCCATCAGTCTGTTTCTGATCTTTCTTTGTCCAAGCTCCCTTTGGCATTACTTCGTCTTTCTTTTCAAGTTCTGAAAGTCTTTGCTCAAATTTCGAGGACTAGTCAGATTCAAATACATTTGTAATTTGAACTTGTGTGGTTGGTGGTGTCGGTGTTGATGTTGTCTTTTCAGTAACCACTGAGATAACATTGTCAACGAGTGAAGTTCTTTAGATAGCTGGGTCCTCTTGATGAATGGGAACATCCACCATTGACTAAATCTTATATTCAGCAGATGACAGAGTTAAACTGGATGTTTATCTCCAGCTTGTTTCTTTGCAACTTCTGCATTGGCTTTGTTTTCATCAGCTTTGGTTTCCTCATCATTGGAGACATTTTAAACTTCATCGTCAGATCCAGAAAGTGAACTTCTTAAGCTACCTGAATTGTCCTTTGGCTCATCAAGAACCTCTAGAATAATACCAGATCCTTCACTTGAGCCTTTGGAAAGTTGTTGAATTCTGTAGTCAAACTTGCTTCTTCTTCTTTTAGAAGCTTCCATAGCTTCCCCCCGAACCAGCAATCCTTTCTTGAGTAGATTCAAGACTTTCTTCCAAGCGCATCAGAATAAGAATACCCGCATGAAGAATTCTTGTTGTATAAATCATAAATACTCGAAGTACCCAATTCTATCCATTTCAAGAAGTCAAAACTGTATCATCAAAGTCGATTAAGTCCCAAATGGGCGCATTTCTCGCTTCAAGATAGTGATGATATAAATTGAAATACCAAAGTCAACTAAGTCCCGGATGTAGACAATTAAACCCTCTAAGTAGTCGAAATGATAGACACCAAAGTCAACTAAGTCCCGGATGTAGACAATTAAACCCTCTAAGTAGTCGAAATGATAGACACCAAAGTCAACTAAGCCTCAGATGTAGACATTTCTTCTTGCAAGATACTGACTATCTAAAGGAATCATCATACCTATGTGTACCTCTTTTATTAATATTTCTACTTCTTTGAGAATAAGCTTGGTCGTCTGTAGTTTTAAGCCTAAGCCACTAATCTTGAAATTATATTTAAGCCCCTAAAGTTATTAACTTATGACAACTGAAGCCCTTAGAGTTAAAAAATAAATTAACTCCCCCTCAAATTATTATCCGTTAAGTTAAAAACTTTTTCCATATAATTACCGTGACTTGTTGAAGATAAAGCGAAAACACTTTCTCCCCCTCGAACAAAAACCCGTATTTTATTTAAAGATATATTGTATTTGTTCGAGTGGTCAAAATTTCTTGAAAATCTGTTTGAGATGTCGAAAACTGATTTTGAATTGATTAGAACACTTTTTGAAATAGTTAACCCGAACATGATTTGTAAAATCAATATTTTTTGAGAAAAATCATTCGGGTTATAAAACTTATACCAATGGCAACCTAGGTCCTTGTGGTTAATTACTTCTTTCCATTTCCATTTAAACTTGCACTATAGCTTAAATAAGTTATGAAAATTGACAATATAAGTCCCTCTAGTTGCTAGGATAAAGCCTAAATCTCACATTTTGCATTCAAGTCCATAAAGGTCTAAACAAATAACATCTAAAGCCCAATAGAGTTAATTAAATTGACTCCCCTTTAAATATTGATCCGTTATTTTCCAAAACCTTTTCCAATTATTCCGTGATTTTCTTTGAAAGGATAATTTGATAACACTTTCTCCTTCTTAAATAATGACCCGTTTTCTATTGAAAGAGTTGTAGTCATTGTTTGAGTGGTCGAATTATCTTTGAAAAATCATTTCCTAATGAGAAAAGATGAGATTACAGATTTAATTTTGAAAGACAACACCAACAAACCTAAGAATCCTCTTATTTTCAAAAATAAATGCACTGACACATACACTTATTTTTAGAAAGCCCGGTTTTTGTAGCAAAGTATACACAAGCCTTTGCATGATCAAAAAGTAGATCATGCCCGAGAAAATGAATTCCTGTTGAGAGGTCAAGTTTTCTTTTTGACGAAATACTTGCCTTTAAGATGAAGAACGAGTTACAGTCTGAAATAATTGCAAGTCAATGACATGTTTTAAAAACATTTACAACTTCTGTTCAAATTTTATTTACAGCTCCATGTCATTATTAAATGGCATTTCTAAAGCCGTAAATATTATTGATTCCAGAAGACATGTCAGGAAAACATATTTTTGGTATTTTCTGATTTTATATTTTTCTATTTGATTTTCTGGTTTTATATTTTAGTATTTTCTTTTTGTAAGATTTTGTAAAAAATAGAAATTATTTTTGTGTTTTCCTGACTTTCTGTATATACATAGGATACAAGAAGATGTGCCACCATCACTCTTATTCTTCTTCTGCCTGTCGTTTCAGCGTTTCAGGAGACATACTTCTCATTTTAAGCTTGTTGATAAGAAATTCAAGTCTTTCTCGTCCCAATGCCTTGGTAAAGATATCTGCCAACTGATATTCTGCTCTGACGAAGTATAGCTTAACCACTCCGTTTTCCACTCATCTAATATCAATATGCTTGGATTTGGAATGTTGGACGTTGTTGCAGCATAAAGCTATGGCACTTTTGTTATCGCAGTACAGAGGTATTTTGTCGAATCCAATGCCATAGTCTGTCAATTATGATCTCATCCAAAGTATTTGAGCACAACATCCAGATAAGGCAGTGTGTTCATCTTCTGTACTAGATATGATGGTGCTCTTCTGTTTCATGGATGACCAACTGACTAATCTGTCACCCAAGAGCTACATACTACCAGATGTACTTCTTCTGGTATCTTGGCAACCCATATGATCGGCGTCTACAAAAGCTGTTAGTGCAATACAGGAATCCTTCGAATACCACATACCCATATTAATGGTTCCTCGTAGGTATCAAAAGATTCATTTAAATACATTTAAGTGCTTTTTGGTAGGCTTTGCCTGATACCAGGCACCCATGCAAACAGCAGATACAAGGTTTAGTCTACTGGATGTCAGATACATAAGGGATCCAATCATTTCACGATAACGTGTAGGATCAACTGCTTTCCCTTATGGATCTTCATCCAGTTTGGATTTCTATACCATGGGAGTATCTACCGGGTCGCTGGTTTCCATGCCATATTTTTTAAGTATCTCAAGAGTGTATTTAGATTGGTTAAGAAAGATGCCTCTAGGACTTTGAGAAATCTGAAGCCCTAGAAAGAATGACATTTTGCCCATCATCAACATCTTAGATTTTGAACACATTATTTCAGAAAATGTTTCACATAGTGCAGGATTAGTATAAGCAAATAGTATATCATCTACATAGATTTGTACCAGTTTGATGTCTTTGCCTTCTTTGCAAGTAAATAATGTAGGATCCACCATGCCTTTGGAGAACTTTTGGGAGAGTAGAAATGATGATAACAAATAATACCAAGCCCGTGGAGCCTGCTTTAACCCGTAAAGAGCTTTCTTCAGCTTGTACATATGGTTGGTATTATCTTGATCTATAAACCCATCTGGTTGACTGACGTAGACTTCTTCACGAAGTATACCATTTAGGAATGCAGTCTTGACATCCATTTGATAGATTGTCATTTTCTTGTGAGCGACATATGCAATAAAAATTCTTATAGCCTCAAGTTGTGAAACCGGTGCAAAAGATTCTTCAAAGTCGATGCCTTCTTCTTGACGATATCCCCTTGCTACCAACCTAGCCTTGTTTTTCAAAACACCTCCTAGTTTATCTAATTTAACCTTGAAGATCCACTTTAAAGTGATTATCATGACACGGTCTGGACGAGGTACGAGCTCCCATACTTCAAGACGTTCCTTGCATAGCTTCGATCCAACAGGATTCTTTCAAAGCTTCTTTGTAATTCTTTGGTTCAGCAGAAGTGAGGAAAGCATCGAAGTAGCAAAACATGGCTTCGTTTTTTAGTTGATGTCTTGTAGAGACATGTCAAGAAGGATTTCCAATGACATTATCCAGCGGGTGATCCTTGTTCCATATTTTGAGATGTTCAGGTGGTTTATTTACTGAATGCACATTAGTTGGAATAACATCCCTTGAAAAAGATTCTTTAGAATTTGGTTCTGGAATTAGAACACCAAAAAAGGGATCATTATCTAAGTGTGAAACTTTAATATTATGAAACTCTTCTTCAACACCAGAAGGAATAACTAGAGACTATGTTTCGTGAGGAGTTTGTGAAGTACTTGGAGATGGTGCATCTTGATCAATTGTAGTTGAGGAAGGTGTACCGGTTGAATCAGCAGGATCTGGAGCAACAACTACAGGAACTAGAGAAGCAACACTAGGTGGAGAATTAAAATACTCATCAAACATTGGTTGAAGCAAAATATCCCAGTCTTTCTTAGTTGGTGGTACATACGGTGTTAGAGAATGAGGGTTTGGCATGAGTCCTGAATTGATTATTCCATGAGTTATAAGTTGAGGCCCAGTCCTGAACTGAATCGTTCAGAAGCCATTTGACCATTTGATACACATTAAGAGACAAAGTTAAACTGTATTAAACACATTTTATTCACTATTCTCCCCTTTAAAAATTGCATATGTGATTGTCATTTTTGATTGAACAAGTGAATTTAAATACACACTAATGTACGTTGATCCACTTGATGACTGAACAAGCATGGGAAAATATGAAAATTGTTGATGAGAATGGTCGAAAACAAGAAGATTTCTCTTCTTTTGAAGATAAAGCACACTGAAGCGTACACCTTTCTTTTCTTTGAGCAGCGGGGCCTGAAGTGTTGTCTACAGACGCCATCCTTCTTGTTCATCAGATTTGAATTCCTTGAACCCCTCGTTTTTGAGATATTTGTCTTTTCAACAACCAAACCCTGAGTATCTCCTTTTTAAGATTGAGGGATGTACCTGCACTTAAGTTAAGAGTACCTATACTGACATTAAAAGTTTGTTCGCATTCATATGGGTTAGTGATATCTTCATTTGAACCAGTTAGGGGTTTACTATCAACCTTGATTGTGCTAGAGGTGAATATCTTTCTAGTTGGAACCCACCTAAGACCAACAGTGTTGAAAATTCTACCCGTTGGTTTCCACCTAAGACAAGATCTAGGAGTGTTTATTTTCTCATGCCCAACAGAAGACTTATTTGGAGAAAGCCTATATCCTTTAGAGATCCATCTTTCAGGTTTGTTACCATTACTTATCTTTTCTACGGGTTTGATACCGTTTCAAGTCTTAGGGGATTGAACCTTAGCATAAGAATTCACCTTTTTAGGAATTTTGTTATACAATCATCATGATTTGCATCAAAGATACATTTCTGACAAGTCGAGCAAATAAAGTGTTTGGAGTCCGAAAAGGAACTAGAATTCCTAGAGTGATCTACTAGTGGCACAATATTTGATGACATCACTACTCTTAGATGCAGGCTAATTCCTAGAGATTGTTTTATTTCTCCTAAATTTTGGTTTGCTATTATTAGTAGTGTTTTATAATCTAGCAGAAGGCATCACACTAGTGTTTTAATTCCTATTTCTTTCTTGTGTCTTTTTCCTAGCTTCCTCTAGATAGTGATTATGAGCCATATCATTTGAACCATACGATTCTTCTTGACTATTCCTAGATAATCCAGATGCAATCACGTGATGAGGTTTTGAAAGAACATATTCTCGAACTTTGGGCAAATAATGAGGAGTGACTGGTTTTGACAAAACGTTATTCACATCAACTTAGGAGGCAACCCGTGGTTTTGAAAAGTTAGGTCGTTTAGTTTTAAACGTATTCGGTTGTCTAAAAACTGATTGGATTCGGGGTGGTTGTAAAATCAATTTCCTCAAGATTGATGGTTTTGCAAACTTAGTATCCATGCTATTTCCTTTTAACTTTCTTAATTCGTTTTTCAATGCTACATTCGCAAAAACCTTTTCTTGAATCTGAGCCTTTAAATCAGCATTTTCAATAGGCTTACTATTTACTTAAGCAATCAGTAAGTCACTAAGGTCTTTTGTCTGAACTCGTTTCTTTTTTATAGAATCATAAAGATCTTTGTAAGTCTGTTTCAAATGCTCATTTTCCTTATGCAACTTCTTATTCTCTGCAAGTAATTTAGCCACACTATGTTCTAATTCGATATTAATTATTTCAACTATCTCTATTTCCTTTTAACTCTTGACTTTATTAGTTGTTTCATTCAAAATTCGACCATGCTGCCTGAATTTTAAAGCTTGATTTTGATATTTAAGTTCCAGATTAACACAATGTGCTTCCATTCTTGAAAAATCTTTTTAAAATTATGCAACGGTCTTTTGATAGAAATATTTTCAGACTCGAGAGATTGGTATGATTGTTTACTTGTGTTAGGTTGAGTTAATGGATCAAGAAAAGGACTTTTAACTTGACATTTGTTAGCATTCTGGTCAATGTATCTTCCCCTATTACTCATATTTATTGAATCAAGAGTGGTATTGCTATCAACATTTTCCAACAGATATGTGTCATAAGTGGGTTTAGATTGCTCAGTATGCTGATGTTCATTAGCAAGTACATTATGTTGAGTAGTTAATTGTACCTCAGTGAATAGCTCTTGGTCATTTACTGGTCTGATATTTGCATCCACAGCATGTGTGATATAATTCCCTGATCTGCTGCTTGTATCCTGCTTTTCTGACCTTATCCCACTTCTTTCTGTAAGAACCAACCTAGCATCCAATGCTTTTCCCATATCAACCTTTCCCTCTTGTATCTGCATCTGAGTTTCATTCACTGATTTGTTGAGTGCATTCTCTAAGCTTTTATTTTCTGACTCGATCCCACTGCTTTTCGTGACAACCAAGTTGGCATCCACTGCTTGAATCGGATTAATCAGAACATCTTTTGACTGCAGCTCGAAACTTTTCTCAATCTTATGTTCATGAGGTATTGCTTCATTCAATGGGTTTTCAGTCTCCTTTATTGTTTTAACTTCACATTCTTTCATCCGTAATTCACCGTATTTAAGTACCCTTTTATCCATAAACTTGTCAAGTATATCCATGTACTTGAGTAAATCACTTCTGTAAGGTTCATGTTCGCAGCCCGTGTAGTCTTTGAAATCCTCTTGCCAAAGGCGATCCACATAATCTAAAGAAGTTAACTTTTTTGAGGAAAAAAATTCCTTGAATTGAGTTTGGAGTACTTCAAGACAAGTCTTTGCATTAACCGCATGAAGATTCTCTTTTTCAAATTGTAGTTGTAGCTGATCTAATTTATGGAACATCTTCATTCTGAAAGTCTGATGCTCTTCACCGAAGAATGCAATAAACGCAGTTTCAAAGGCCCTTTTGTCAAAGTCCCTTTTGTTCGTGACAAAAAAACACTGATCGGATAGAGAGTTTTAAGATGTGACTCTAGTCTTTTAAAACATGGCATGCTAGTGGAGTGCATTTGTCTTTCTTTTAGTTGCAGCTGGTGCGGCTCTCTCTCTTGTGAATTCAAAAGATTCCATTAAATTTTGATGTGTGAAATGTGAAAAGATAAGATCTTGATCGTTCAGTGATTAGAGGTTGTTCTGTTAAAGTGATGTTTGTTTAAAGTGATTGAGAATAAGTATTGCACGGGATTTTACAAAACTTGATTAAACTGAGAAACTAATTGAATATTTCACGGGATTTTACAAATCAAAGAAGAAGCCGTGAAATAAGAATTCTTGTTTTAGAAAAGTGGTAAAATCGGTTAAGTATGAGTTGTTAATTTTGGCTAACTGAGAATGGCAAAATCGGTTAATACAACTTGACAATTCGGTTCACACAAAATGTGGCAAAATCGGTTGACATAAAAGTGACAAAATTGGTTCCCAAAGTGTCAATTTCGGCTGTCAAAATCAACTAACATAAATGGCAATTTCGGCCAACTTGAGTGGCAATTTTGGCTGTCAAAATTGGTGGCAATTTAAGTGGAAATTTCGGTAGCAATTTCGGTGAACACTAAAGTGACAATTTCGATGCCTTCAAAGTGGCAATTTCGGTGCCTTCATAAAATCCAGAAAACCACCTTTTCAAATCACTATAAAACACACTTTTGACATTTTTACTTGATTTCTTTTATACAACTAAGTATTACTAACCTACTAGAACCTTAAAAACACAAACTTTATGATTTTCAACACCAAAAAATTGTACACTTTTTGGTTCGTGTACTAGCAACACAAATGCACCCTTTTTGAATAAAAAACGCACAAAAACACTCTAAATCACTCCATGGCGACTGATACCAATTGTAGAATACATGTTATCTAATCACAAACACAATCAAAGCAAGAAATCTTAGAGAGAGAGAGTGGTTGGACACTTCTAGAGAGAGAACCAAAAGAGAGAATATTAGATTTATGAAATAACCAAAACCCTCTCCAAGGCATAGATAGGGTAGTTATATCCCTTAAATGGTTGGCCAACCCATGGTCTTTCCATGGGCTTGGCCCGGTTAGCTTACTAAAGTTCCAAATATTATCTACGAGCTACGTTTTACATATTTAGGAGTGACCGAGACTTTTCTCGATTTTTAACAATGAACTTCACGGTGATATCTTTTTCTAAATGCCTGGACCTCCTTTTATAGCATAAGGAGTCCTAGGCTTACAAGGAAACTAATTAATATATTAAATGATATAAATCAATTAATTATCTTCTCATTAATATTCATTATTATCTTATTTTTACCAAATCTTTTTTTTCTTCAACATCTTGTAGAACTTCATGATGACAATTTTGGTCCTTCTTGTTTCCATCTTGTTTTATTCTTTTATTCACTTTGTCTCATCAAATCAAGAATCCCAACAATCTTCCCCTATTTGATGATGACAAAACAAACAAAGTCTCGTACGAACTTCATCATAAAGCCAAAGCTTCCCCTGAAGTTGAGATGTAATCATCTCCCTGAATGAAACAAAATCTTCAATGCTTCCCCTTGACTTAAGATAAGAATTAGAATCCTTGACTATGTCACCACACATAATAAGCTGCAAATCATATCTCTGTAGTCTTCTTCCCCTTTTTGTAATCATCCATTAGGGGTCTTCTATAGATAAAAAACTTGTAAACACGTCCCCTCAAGTGGTGCATGTAGATGGTTAAACATTTAATCAATAAGCTTCCCCTGAAACAAATATGTTTACCATCTCTTGAATCTCGAACTCTGTAGGCTCTATGTAGTGATTACTGATGAAGAAAACTGAGTATAACGAATTTGATGAAGAAGTAGAATCTCTCAAACTTGTGTCTTATGTCTTGCACTATCCACGTGACGTCAAACTTATAAATAAATCTATGAAATATAAGTAGACCGTAACCTCTTGACAAAAATCCTCATATTCTATGAGACACATACTAAGTGATAGCAAATGTGAGCATTGAGCACCATAAGAAAAATCACACACCTTTGCTAGATTTTGACAAGTCTTCGTCGCACCATTGTAAGCACGAACAAGTTATCTTTAAAGTCATAGTCTTCAAAACTATACTTTAAGATATGATAAGACACGCACCTGTGAAACCCAACTACAACATCAAATGAGCAATAATCAATTATCTTCGTAATCACATCTTCAAATAATCTCCAAACCGAGCCATAAAATCAATAAGAATAAACTATTTGAAAAATAGTTCTGTCCAAGATCCAAATCCATCCAAGAACCAAAACTACCCATTGTCCGATATCGAATATAACTAGCAGTATTAACTGCTTATCTCGAACAGCATTAGCAGTACAAAGTACTTTGGCAGTAGTAACATTCAAACCCATCAGTACTAAGTGAAAAACGCTAGCAGTAGAAACATCCAACAAACTAGTAGTACTAAGTGCAAGCAAACAGCACTAAGTGTAGACAAGCAGTATTAACTTTAAAGCTCAAGTTTCTTCATTTGCCCAAAGCAGTAGTAATATACATGCAATACCAGTTCTATAAGAATAGCATTACCTTCAACCCAAACAGTAGTATTAACATTCAAGGAGCTGCATGAATCATGTATTCATTAGCAGCATTAATACACACCTTTGAAAGTAGTATTTAACTTCCTGATGGCAGTATACACATGCAAACTTTTGAAGCCCAATATAATATTAGTGTCACTCCAAGCAGCACTAACGAAAGCTTGAATCAATAAACATACATGAAACAAAGCTCACATGCATGCCCATGCTTTAATAACTTTGTTGGATCTCAAGCAGTAGTAAAAACGTGATGACAGTATGAACATGTAATGGTTTTATACCCTAGCAGTATAAACATTTAAAATTGGCAGTACTAAAAATGAACAAGTAGTACTAACCAATTTTGAGCCTCCTTCCTCCCATATCATTTTGTGACACATTAATCAATACCTTGAAGCCTAAAATGTTTACCTACTGCTCCTTCTCTTTGTACCATCAAACACCATCAATAGAACAAGCAACGAACAGTAGTATCACTCCTTGACAATACTTTCATGTGCGAACAGTATCAAATTCTTCACTGAAGTCCAATAACATACGTTAATAAATTAATCTTGAAACAATCTGTCCATATGAATATATACACGCATGTCATCATAACCAACTGTGTGCATGTTCATAGAAACCCTAATGCGTATCCATACATGTGCTCTACATATTACATGAGATAAGCACATTAATATTCTAATATAGATTAGGGTTTCGACTTCCTCTTCTCTTCACAACACAAAACTAAACTCGAATAAGGAATAGCGTGTACACAATCTTCTTGAAGCATCAATCGTCATAATCTGTTGTTTTAATAATACCAGCAAAAGAGATGACAACAGCATCTACTCAACAGTAGATCTGCATTCTTCTTGTAAACTACCATATTACAATGAACAACAAATCACACGATTGCATTGTGGTGAGTAGAATAACAATGAACATAATTAAATCCCTTGTTGGATCCAATACAGATCAATAATCAATGAAAAACATGAATCCATTATCATGAAAAACCATATTCTGCTCTTACCGAATTCGATCAATTGAAAAAGAATATTACCGAAAATCATAGAAGTCTGAATTCGATACAAAGTAACCCCTTTAATAGTAACAATGATTGAAGATCGTATTGCATACCAATTAAGTTAGAGAGGACAGTCATAAACACTGTTATATCAATTAAACTATAAAACCCCATAAAACTTTAATCAAAAATCGATTTCTTGAAAATTAGGGTTTTTAGGGTTTCTTCAAAAACCTTGTAGATCCTAGATATCAAGAGCAACCTGCTCTGATACCACATGTTGAGTTTAAGATCGTTGAGACTCGTGCTTGATTAGAACACATCTAGGATAATAATAACAATGATTGATAACACGCAGCGGAATAATAAAGAACATAATCAAAATTATGAACAATTTGCAATCTTGTAAATTAGGTGAATTGATATGTTCAATGAGATCGTGATTTTGTTTCATTCGGGGAGATAATTACATCTCAACTTCAGGGGAAGCTTTGGCT
>BQNB010092781.1:0-26531 GCA_026074375.1 Tanacetum coccineum
GCGACAAAACCACAAATGCTCATGCAGATCCATGAATGAGACATATGTGATTGCTCAATTACTTCACTCGAGAGATAGCTGAAGAATTTTTTAAAATCATTTTAAAACTGAACTGAATAAAATAAACCAGTTTTTTTTCAGTTCTTGAGTTAACCAAAATGTGCTTCAGCGAAGGCGACAAAACCACCAATGCTCCTGCAAATCCATGAATGAGACATATGTGATTGCTCAGTTACTTTACTCAAGCATATTCAAGGTTCTATGCAAAAACTGAATGACATAATATATGAAGTTTGTTTAGTTTTGGATAAAGCGTTGAACCTTCAGTTTTCTTCAGTTAGTACTGAAGCTTCAGGTTTGAATCAATGTTTAGCATACCCAGTTCATCAATCAATCTTTTGAGAAATGCTTATTCAGAGGCTTGATTAAGAAATCAGGAAGTTGAGTGGGAATGAAATGAATTTCATAGTTTCCCTTTTTTGAGAGTATGATTCTTGATCTGATAAGCTTTGATTTGAGTACAGACTTGACTTGCTTCAGATTGTAGTAGCATATGTTACTACAAATTATGAGTACATTTTTACATATGATATCATAGTCAATGAGTTGACTCATATACATAGTATGTTAGTACAACGTAGCGGCTATATTTTTCAGCTTCAGCTGAAATCATAACCGCTTCATTAACCAAACTTGTCTTTTGACAATGGACAAGTACTTGAAGTACTTTTTATGTCCATGTTGGTTGAGAGTTCAGAAAGTTCTCTTAGCAGCAATAAGGTGTGATTCCTTAGGATTTGCTTGATCTCATTTACAGAGATAAAAGAGACTTGAGTGTCAGATCTGATTATAGCTGGGTATACTAGTTATCAAAATATACATTTGATCTGAGACTCATATGTTGCTTTGCCATTGAGAGTCGATCAGAACTTGTTAGGAGTACCATTGGTTTATTCATCGATGAACCATTTATGTTATGCTTTTGCAGATTTTTGACATTTTGGTTGATTGAAATATTTCTTTAGATTGATTAATCTCTTTCAGACTTGTTTTCTTGTGAGAGAGATGGTGGAGGATTCCACTACTTCTCAAGACTTTGTGGTTTGTTTAAGGCAAAGGCAAAAGAGATCCTGATTGCTTTAAGTCTTGCAACTAAAGCGGGATGGTATCATGATTTATTGCCTAATGATTTTAATGCCAGATTCCTTAGTTACTGAGGAGAATTAGAATTGTATCATATGCTGAAGTATCTTCCATTTGGAGAGGATGAGTTCGGAGATCTGAACATCTTCAGTTTTGTGAGGTTATCAATGAATGTGGTTGAGGCATATGATCATTTTGATTATTGTGATCAATTTGATCATCTTGACCATTTTGGTCGGTTGAGATTTCTGTTTTTTTAATTGTTTCAATGTTCAAACAGTTAAACATTCCTTTGAAAAACTTTACCATAACCATATCCTTCAGTTGTGTATGAGGAGTTGCTTCATACCTTCTTCAGGTTCTGATTCTTCTAAGATTTGTGCATTTATCCATTTTAGTCATGTGTTTTGAAGAATTTGCTTTAAAAGTGATATGTTACAATGCACAAACTGGATTAGGATGGTTAGTTTTGCCTAGAAGCCTACCTTTTAGTGGGAGTCTTTGATCTTAAAGCATTTGATGATTTAGCTTTTTTGGCATGAGGAGTTTCTCTTTTCCTGAACCACTCAATGTCATTGTGATCAGATATGGTATGAACATTGCTACCACATGTTTTATAATTTTTTGTGACATGTTGAGGATTTCTAGGATTGATTCCTCTTCTTTGAGAAATAATCCTGTTATGATCATGAGTGTTATGATCATAGCTTCCTCATATTTCACAAGTGGGATAGTATAGACAATAATCAAAATGATGATTATTATATCCACAATGTATGCAGGAAGGAAAAGATGTTGAGGATCTTGAAGGTCAGTATGATGCTGATTTGTATGTATGGAGGACATAAATTCAGCATGATCACAAGTTCTGTCAATGGTTCTTTTGCACTTTTTACAAAACAAGACTTCATAACAATTCCCAAAGAGATGATTGTTTTGTCCACATAATTCACAATTCATTTTGAATTGAGTTTTGTATTTGTTTTGAAGTGCATTAAGAGGAACATGTTGAGTGTTTTTGTTTCTAAAGTAAGATGACTTTTTCTTGCTGATTTGTAATTTTAGTTCATTAAGTTCTTTCATTACCATAGCAAGAGGAGGATCATCTTCCACTTTCACATTCTTTAACTTACCAGTGGGAGCTGAATTAGTCTTAGAAGCTAAAGAACTCTTGTTGCCTCTAGCAGGAGCTGAGGATGGTTCATTTAATGTGATACATTTTAAAGTTTCAGCTTTGAATGTGGATTTTGACTTCAAGATTGATTTGACAGTCTTTGGTCCAGAACCATGTTCAACACTATCCAACTTCTTTAGTGGAAGAAGAGGAGTGCTACATACTAAAGATTCATCATCTGAATCATAATCAGATGCTGGAGAGTCAGATACAACAACTGAAGGATCAATTGTGTTTCTTTGTGACTTGTTTGAGGGTACCTCATCAGTATCATGATTAGGTAGAGTAGAATCTTCAGCTTCAGATGACTTATGTAGATTACTACTAGTAATAGACATATCTGAGTTATCTGCTAAAGATTTTATGAATACCATGTCTTTTAACCCACAACTGGAGGTATCTTCAGTGAGCTGTCCAATTCCCAAGATTTTTTTCTTTTGAGTGGGAATTTGCTTATTGATACAGTGATTAACTTTATTAGAACTGTTTAGCCATGTTTCTGTAATAGATGTTAGCTCTTTCAGTTCAAGTCTTAAGTTTTGATTCTCTTTTAGAATCTCAGTGTTGCATGGTAAGAAGATCAAGTTTTGCTTGTTTTAATACCGAAAGTTGTTCTTTGCATGCATTCAGTTCTTGAACAAGATTTCTATGTTTTAACGAAAGATTGTTTCTTTGTTCTTGCTTGTGAATAAACTGGGAGCTAAAACACTGGAACTGAGGAGAGCTAGTTTAGCTTTGACTTTGTTGTATTTGGCTTTAAAGTCTTTGGTGTTCCTCATTTCAGGTTTGTTTTCAGATTAAAGGAGAAGTTTTGGTTGGAAAGGTGACTGATATAAAGGAACTGAAGTCTTTAACCAGCAGTCTTTTGCAAAATGACCTTTCTTGCCACATTTGTAGCATTCAGTTTGGTTAGTTACTTTTGCACTGCTGAACCTTTGAGTACCCTTTTTGAAGAATCTTTTAGACTTGGCTAAAAGAGGTTTTGCTTGGTATTCTTCCTCTAAGTCATTTAGGTATTCTTGACGGCTTCTTGTATCCTCTTCATCATCAGGACTATCTTGAAAGAGGACAATAGAGGTAGAGAAGAAGGCAGTTGACAAAGGTGTTGTAGAGACAAGAGATTTGCCCTTTTCAGTTTCATAAATACTGTCTATCCGGTTTTCTTCATAGTTGTAGAGACAATAGATTTGCTCAGAATCTTTCACAAGATTTGTGTTTCTGAGACTTTGGCAAAAACTTAGCCACTTCTTTGGTAACCCATTTAAAAAACCAATATTTATTTTAAGCTTTGAAAGTTTAATGCCATCATTAACTAATTCATTCATCAAAGCTTTATATCTAGTGAAAGTTTATGTTAGAGATTCACCTTCTTTGAATTTAAAGGTGTTATAGCACAACTTCAGGTCTATGACCCTACTTTCTTTCACATCAGAGGGCTCCTCATGATATAGTATCAGGTCATCCCAAGTAGATTTTGTAGTTAAGCAATTTATGACAGAGTTCATTTAGTCACCAGGAAGCACTGACATGATCAGACTTTTAAGACGCTGATCTAGGTTAGCAGCTTTTCTCTCATCAGATGTCTATTATGCCCCTGGCTTCTTTTGACCAGCTGCCATAGGGACAAAAGGACCGTTTGAAATAATGTTTTTCAAATTGAGGTTCAATACCATTGATATGGCACATGAACCTCTTTTTGCAATTTGTGAAATTTTCCACCTCTAGTACAGGAACGACATTTAGCTGGCCACCCCTTTATTCAAGAGTCTGTGGTACCTCTGCTGCTGCCATTTAAGATGAATCTTGATTTTAAAAATCTTTAAGGCTTTATATATATAACCTTTATTACAAGATTTTATAAACCAGAAGGCTCTGATACCACTTGTTGGTCCCTTGAAATGTGATATAAAGTTTATCAATTTAGACTAATCACTTTCCATGGCAACAAAGTAAGTTTTAAATGAATATATATAAGCAATATAAATAACAAGTTTAAAACACACAGACTTTTATTAGAATAAGACAAAGAATCTATGACACACCTTGCTTGTGGAATAACAAGGTGGTTGAATGACAATTGGGTTGTTCTCTCCTTCGAACTTAAACCTTAACCTATGTTAAGAGTTTAAGAAAACAAACTTGTTATGACCAAAACTGAAGCTTCTGCTTTCAGTGGTACATGTCAGTTTGTTTGAGAGATAAATAAACTCTTCAATGTGTTTTCACATTAATTGGAAGAGATAACATTTACTCTGAGAATCTCTTTCCCTTTATAGGCAAAGAGATTAGGGTTTACAAGTTAACCTAGTACGCGTGTCACACATCTAATGGGTGGTTGAGATAACATTAAATGTTGACATGCTTTAGAGTACCAGGTACAGTCCTTAAAGGAAAAGCGAATGTACTTCTTTGCTGACTTTAGAAGAACCTTTTCCATGGGAGATTGATTCATTCCTTTTGGCATAAAGCAATCTTTTTCCCGCCTTGTAAACCTTTTAGAAGTGAAACTTATGTTTTAGCTTATGTTAAGGAGATAGACTACGTTCAGCTTGGAATTGTCGACCAAGCTGAACTGAAGCTCCAACCAAGGGCCTTCTTCAGTTTTTGTACCGCTGCATACACTTAAGTGAATATACTTCCCAATCTTCTAAGGACCTGAAGAGCTGATGTTGAAGGAACTTTAGCATCTCAAAATGAACTACTTTAGCTTGACTAACTTAGGGGATTTTATGTTAAATCTACTGAAAGACTGAAGGGCTTAGGAACTAAACCCAACAGGCGCCCTTAGGAGATCAGGGGGCCGCTACCTATGGTTTCCCAGATTGTACAGATTTTAGTTTTTTGCTAAAATTTGTAAGAAAGGTGGGAATTTAAGTGACAAATTTGCAGCAAATCCTATGTTTTTAGCTCACAAGACTTCTTATTAACATGGAATCACATTTAATATAATCAACTAGCAAAAAGTTCAAGGCATGTTTAAGCATATATTATTAAGCATGCAAGCACATATTAGTTGTAAATAAGCTAACATAACTAATAAACAATTAAGCTAGGGATGAAATCTATATTAGTTCTAGAGAGGTCGCATTATGCGACATATCATAATCAAACAAGGAGTATGTTTTCGAAAATTCCTACTACTAGAAAGTTATATAACTTTAATCATAATAATATTAATGACAAGTTATCATCCGTGAATACTTTGAGCTTAATTGCTTCCCATACTTTCATCCTCGCTAGGTGGTTCCCAATGACCTACGAAGTAATCTTCGTAGTGTCTCATGAGAGCCATGACATGGGAGAAGGTTGGATATTTAGTTTTGTTTAGGTTTAGATGGACGGATGTTAAATGACGAAATAGATAAGTGAGTAACATGCCTTATGGCATTTGAGAGTTATTTTGATTTTTTACACATGACATCCGGTTGACAATGAAGTAGGCAAGATTGTAAGGTTGTTTGTTCATGATGCAATACATCATATGACAAGAAGAGGCTGAGATGTGATCAAAATGTGTCCTAGGCTTAAGACGTTTTATCAAAGAATTTCATCAAAATTTTGCATTTCGGCACGAAATTCTAGCTTATGAACTTTGTTTTGTAAGGTGTTTTTGTAGTATGACTTTGGAGTTGTTTTAATGGAGTTTTAAATTTGTTTTGTTGAATGGATAAATGTATGGTATGGACCATCGATTTCTTGATTATTTTTAAGAGAATCGATAGAGCATTCTTCCGAATAGGCACACTGACCTTGACAAGGAATACCAAGAATATTGGCAAAATGTTTAAGAGTAAATGAAAATATCATATTAAATGCCCAGAATTTTATGAAATTGGATTGATCCATATTTCTTACAATTTCAAAGTGAGAATAAAATTCAATAATAAACCTTGGATAAATGAGCTCATTTATGTTATAGATTTGTTGAAAGCCTATGGCTCCAAAAATGGATTCAATGTCATCTTGGTTTACGAATGTTGGATGAGCAACATGTCCCTCGTGAATGGTTCAAGATTCTAGATTTTGGATTAAGCTTTTTATGTGTTTGGGAATATATGTTTCATTTGAGATTTTGGGAAAATTGTTCTTGGTTAATTCAAGCTTGACTTGAAGGATGTGAGTCATGACAATTCCTAAACAAGCGAATTATATTATAAGATGAAAAGTTGAAATTTGATACCTAGTGTGTGTGTATATGAAACAAATGTGGGGTAACAATTACTTCGATTCTAAAATACAAACTTATGAAATAATCTAAACGCTCCTTTATTTAATTTTGCTCAGTCAAAAGTGTCAAAAAATATAGATTAGATTATATATTTCGGCAACGATCACGAGTTCATCGTGTATGCATGGAAAATATTTTTAGGAGATATTAACAATGCACGTAAATAATTTTCATGAGTTCCTAGTTGTGAGAAGTTATTCGAAAAATAAATTGGGATTTTTTAAAAACATATTTTGTAGGGATCAAGCATTCAGAAATGTGCAATTCATATATCTACAGGAATCATAGTATTGCATAATTCTAATTTTAATTTCATAAGAACACAAAAAGAATTTAAAATCCCTAATTTTGATTTTGTGCAAAAATTGAATCCTAGACACATGATTGAGAGAGGAGTTTGTGAAGATACTTACAATTCTTGTTGTGAATGATGATGTATATATTCTTGATTAGTGAATATTGCTTGAGATTGAGTTGTTAAATTGTATTTTGATTTATAGGATTTCTTCTTTTCGTCATCTGCAGTGGCAGTTTTTAGGAGTGTGTTTATTTCTGAGTTTAAAAAAATAAAAGGAACTGTGAATTTTTGTCAGATGGCCGCCCCCCTGATCAATTGGGGGTCTGCCCATGTAAATTTGCCGGCCCCCTGATACATTGGGGGTCCGCCATCTGACGAATTATTTTTGGGTTTTTAGTTTTTGATGGTTTTTGATAAATAAGGAATGACGTTTTAATTTTCCTTTTGCCAATTAAAAATACTTAATGAAATAGTTAAGTTATCAAAACTTATTGAGATGCATTTAATAAAAGTAAGAATGAGAGGATTTAGATTAATGGATTTCGATGAAAGAGTGACGCTCTAATTAACTTTTTGCTAATTAAAAATACTTTAATTATTTAGGATGAAATAATTAAATTGTCAAGATTTAAAGATGAGAATTTAATAGTAACGTGACTATTAAATGGGGTACGATATGTTTAGTCAATTTGCTCCATCATTCTCAGACCTAGACACAAGTAGATGAACGGCTCACGTTTGAGAGGTTTAGTGAGGATGTCGGCGATGTTGTCTCGCTGCAAACCCCGAGATACTATTGAGGCGAGGGATGAACAAAAATCTAGAGCTCTAATTCAAATTGGTCCATTCTCAGCCTCATTTTAACTGTTTCAATAGAAATATTTCCTTTTTGAACGTTGTCGCGAAGGAAACGATGACGAATTTCGATATGTTTAGTACGTGAGTGTTGCACGGGGTTTTTGCTCAAGTCGATTGATCCTTTGTTTTCGCACATGATCGGAATGTTGTCGAGGCGGATGTCGTAGTTGATGAGAGCTTGTTTCATCCATAGTGTTTGTTGACATGCCTTTCCGATGCTTACGTATTCAGTTTCAGTTGTGGATATAGCAAGAGCGGTTTGCTTCTTCGAAAAACAAAATGTTAAACAACATCTCATAAACGTACAAATACCGCTAGTGCTTTTTCGGTCCACATAATCTTTTGCATGATCAGAATCAGCATATACTACGGTTTCTATGTCGGAACCCTTAGGATACCATAATAAAGAGTGTAGTGCCCTTAATGTGTAGGAAGATACATTTAACCGCTTCAAGATGAGAGGTTTTGGGATCCTCTTGGAAGCGTGCATAAAGGCAACCACTAAACATGATATCAGGCCTACTTGCTGTTAAGTATAATAAACTACCTATCATAACTCTATATTTCGTATTATCTACGGACTCACCTTCTTCTTCTTTCGTGAGTTTTGTATCTGAGGACATATGTGTTTTCATTGGTTTAGAATCTTCTAATCCAATTTTCTTAAGCATTTCTTTTATATAATTAGATTGATTAAAGAATGTACCATCTTCTAATTGTTTAATTTCTAATCCAAGGAAGAAATTTAGTTCACTCATCATGCTCATTTCAAACTCATTGTGCATGATTTTGGTGAAGTCATCACACAACTCTTGACAAGTTAAACCGAATATAATGTCGTTAACATATATTTAAACAATGATGAGATTTGAACCTTTCTTCTTTGTAAAAAAGTGTGTTATCTACCATTCCCATGTTATAATCATGTTTAACAAGAAAAGCTTTTAAACTATCGTACCAAGATTTAAGAGATTGTTTAAGTCCGTACAAAGCTTTCTTAAGTCTATAAACATGATTAGGTTTTATGAAATCAATGAATCTCGGAACTTGTGTGATGTTTCTTTGTGCGTAGGTAATATTATTATCAAGTTTTACTATTTATATTTTGCCGAATTTACCTAAAACAACACTAACGGGCAGTGTACTTGATAAGTTGTAGCTTCGTTGGTAAGTAGGGTGTCGATCACTAAGAGCGAGAGTGTTAATACATGAATCTATTAGTATTTTATTTATTTATTTTAGTTCCAAATTAGTCTATTCTATGTTAAACCTAAGTTAATCGTAAACTAATAGAAGGGGGGTTTTCAGCCTGAGAGACTGGCATGAGTTTTGGGTATCTAACCTAAGGTTTTGATGACAATAACACATACAAGCTGATAGACAAAAGATAAAGAAGCGGTCAAGCCTAATCTAAGGTAAACGTACTAACCATGTTTAATCCAATATAATGCATGTTTTATTTATAATTGCAATGATCATTTTATATCAAAGGGGCATATCATTCCTAGGTTTAGACAATACTTCTTCCTAAACCCTAGAATTGGCAATTCTGTCATAATTAACCAAATTCGCATAAAGAAAATATTGTTGAATTATAATCTATCTTAGAAGACAATAATGGTGATCTTATTGAATTCTAGCTCATGGAGACTTTACTAACTTACTGCTTAACGGCTCTTTATATACTGGTAGTCCACTTGTCCAGATTTTTACTCAGGGAATTAGAACGTTATTTGTTAATCCTAGGTCACCTGCTAGTCTAACTTGTTCACTAAACCAAGAGCAAAGAAAATACGTTATTTGTGATCCTATTATTCCAGATATATAAATTGTAAATATAAAGAGCTATCCCGGCATCTAGCCTACTCTATATTTTGGAATCCTAGATCCAGTTGAATGATAGGTCGTATACTTAAGCACATAAACGAGTATAAATTGATAAACATGATTCAACACACAACGAACAAGCATGCGATCAATATAAACAAACCAAACATTACATTATCATAAACATGGCTAATACATGAAGGTATTAGCCAACAACCTTTATAACCAATACAAATGTCATAGATGAACGATTAAGGTAAATTAAACGATTAAGAACGATACCAAAAACCAAACGCGTATTTAGAGTACAAGAATTACAAGGGTTTCCCTATGGATTGAAGTGCTCTTGCAGGACCTTCTTGCCTTCTTTTGTCTTTTGAAAATCGAACTTGGTGGTTAAAGCATGCTTAAAACTGAGTTTAGGGTTTTGTATGTATAGAGTCTGGAAAAAGGTCGATATGCCGTATTGGGCGATGTGGGATACGGTGTATTTGGATATTTTGCGTAGGCTCTACAATTATAATATTCCATAATATTCATCAACCGCCTCTCAATATGGCGTATGAATGCTTCTGGATACAGCGTATTGAGTCTTCTCGTCATGGATGTCTTTGTGAAGTTAGGGCACGGATACGCCGCATCTTCTTGGTGGATACAACATATTGATGTTAAACCAATTGGTTGTTCTTTGTTGACCAAAGTATTATATACGACGTATCGTTGATGTGAATACGACGTATTCTTCAAAGTCAGGCAATGGTCTTTTAGTTCGTCAAAGTCTTGGATACGGCGTATACTTCTAGAATGATACGTCGTATAGGTTGTCAGAATCAGTAGACTTTCTTGAACTCTTCGTTTATGCTCCATAATGCGTGCCTTTTAGTTAATCTTCACCAATTGCTCAATATTTACTGAAATAATTAATATAAAGAATTAAGTACGAATTCATGCATAAATAATTTGAAACGAGCAGTAAAGACGGAATAAATGATGCTTGATGTGTCATTGTGGTTAGGTATTAATTTGTTATCAAGTTTTACATTTATATTTTGCCGACTTTACCTAAAAACAACACTTTAACGGGCAGTGTACCCGATCAGATGTAGCTTCGTTGGTAAGTAGGGTGTCGATCACTAAGAGCGAGAGCTTTAATCTTTTATTCTATCAATATTTTGCTTAACTAAATTAAGTTAATTTAAACAATGCTAATTCTACTCTATGTTAAACCTATGCTAAACCTATGTTTGTTTGAATTCTAATGGATAAAAGGGGGAGGGTGGGTTTCAGTCTGAGAGACTGGCACAGGTTTTGTGATAACTTAGATCAATTTAAAACATGATAACACATGCAAGCAGATATTTAAAAGATAGAAGAGAGGTCTAGCCAAATATAAGAAAACTGTATTAGCCATGATTAACCCAATTAAAATGCAGGTTTGTTTATTTTAGTGCAATGAGTGCTTATCTCAAGGCGGCATATCATTCCAAGATTTAGGCGGTACTTCTTCTTAAAACCTAGATACATAGAATTCTGTCACAATTAAACGCATCCGCATAAATCATCCTAATTCGCTGATTATAATCTATCTTAGGAGATTAATAATGGTGATCTTATTAAACCCTAGCTCATGGAGACTTTACCCACTTACTGCTTAATGATAATTTATATTCTAGTAGTCCACTGTCCAAGTCTTTACCAAAGGAATCAGTACGTTATTTGTTGATCCCAGGCCACCTGCTAGTCCAACTTGCTCACATAAACCAATGGTAAAGATAAGGCATTATTTGTGATCCTATTATTCTAGATATATAAATCGCTATATGGAGAGCCATCCCGACATCTAGCTAACTTGTTCGGTGTTACAATCCGCATTTTTGAGTCATTTTATGTCAATAAATATTCAACTATTTATTTTAAACTTTTACGCGTTTACATTTAATTTCAACCGTTTAGTTAAATCGCGTAAACTAAAAATCAACATTCAACGTAAACCGTCATCGATCAAATAAAAGTTTAACTCAAACGAGTGTTATATTATTTTTACAAAGATAATTTATAACTTTTCATATTTTATTTTTGTACGTTACGTAAAATATTTACGTTTCATAATAAATTACATTTATGCATGCATGAAAACAACAATACCTATCTATACTTCAACAAATACCCACTCTTATACCCAATACCAAAAATTTTATACATTTCCTTCTATAAACACACATATTGCCGTCCATTTATGAACAACACACAAGAATTAATTCAAAACTCTCCACTAAGCTTACTTGTACTTACTTAACAACATGTATTAACCGAGAGATAAACACTAGCTTATTATCCATAGTACCTTGGCCACCCTTTTGTCCCCTTGATCCCAAACCCAAGGCATACCACATAGGGAGGAAGAGAGCACTTGTCCTTGTTAAGCATAAACCACTCCTAATCTATGGTATTTGTGAAGTGGTTTGCTAGATATTTACACTATAAAAGGAAGCCTAATGCAAGCCTTATTCACAAACTCTCATTACTTGCAAAAATTAAACTTCTATCTCTTTGTTTTCTCTCTTAACCCATGGCTCAAAATAGTGACAAAGAAAGTTTTATAATTTTAATTCCTACCACAATACAAGCATACAAGGGTGTTTAGGGTTGATATCTAAGGTATATCAAGGGTGTTAAATGACTAGGTTTTCATTTACACAGGGTTTTCAAGAAGAGAAATTAGGGTTTTTATAAAGGATTTTAGGTTGAAGAATTAGGGTTTGATTATGTTTGTAACACGCCCAAAATGGGTCGTAGCAGAATAAGGATCTAGGAGCGTTACTTCATAATAACATTGCACAAGACATGAGAGAACGACCACTAAACGCGTCGTTTGAAAATGATACATTGGATTTAATAAATTATTGTTACAAATGCTCAACGGCTAAACTTGTTCATTCTTGAAAATGCAATGATTTTTCTACATGACAAATATCCCCAAAATTTGATGCACGTAAATCTTTATAGAAATGACTCCACAATGTAGACCACCAATGTATCCTTGTTTCTTGTACCTTATTATCCTGAGAAAAACATGCTTAAAACGGTCAACATAAAATTGGTGAATTCATAGGTTTATATATGTATAAATCTGGACTGCAAGATTTCCCCGTGATAAATATCACAAAAATGCCATTACGTTTCCCTAAGCTCATGACACTGAAGCTAGACATATATGAATACAATATAAATATTGCCTACATTGCCCATGATGATGTTCAACCCGAAGCATCCCAAATTCGACAGGTTATAACGTTCGTTCCTGATGATAGCCAATTACCCGAACGGGGAGGTCAATCCCAAATAGATCTATTTATAACACTCGCGCTTCCAAACCAGAAATTAACAGTTCATGATACAGGGCATATTGGGTTCAAGCTACTTAGGCAAAACGTAATCAATATATAAAATGTCCACTTGCGTCCAATTATTAAACAAAGCATGTTTCTCACCCCAAAACTTTTAATTATAGAATTCATAAAAACATGGGGCTATGAACTCACCTTGAGTGAGCGATAATCAAATATATCTCAAAAAATACGTCACGGTAATGATCGAATGCAACCTAATCCAATATAGGTCGTATAAGTACTAATCACTTTGAGTAACTACTACCATATACAATTCTATATAGCTCAATCACCATCTAATCGTTTTAGTGAAATCATGTTAATAAAGTTAAAACGTTTATAAATAGTTCGATAGTAAAAACGACGCAATTTCTTTGTTTTAAGCTTGTTTCTTATGTTTCTTATGCCCACGCTTTCGTATTAAGACGACGTATCAAAATATGACATTTTTGTATTTCATGTCCTATGGTGAACAGTAATTTTTACTGCTCACACCAGTTATAAAGTTATTTTTATAGTTTTAGTTGTCGTAAAACCCGTAAATGTCGTATTTTATTCGTTATAACTCCGTATTTAGCGATTCTTTCGAGCACGTCTTTGTTTTTAAAAGTTCTATCATATTAATGATGTTTTCAAAATGTATAAATCTGAGATGAACAATAACTTTTATAAAAATAGTTTTATAAAAGTATTTTTATACATTTAAGTATATAATCTCGCGTAATTCATAACTCCTTCGTCATCGATTAAAAAATTATGATTCTTATTGATTTGGAATTCTAAAAATATGTAGGATCTGTTAAAATTAATAAACCTTTTATATCAGAAGTATTTGATAAGTTATTTTTATAAAATTTATTTTATAAACCCGTTTATTAACGTATAACTCGTAAAGTACGTATCTTCTTCGTTATTAATCTGTTTTTCGAGTTTCTTAACTTTTTAGAATCCTCATGGGATGTAGTATTTCATAAAAATATAAAATCATATGTTTAAAACTCGAATTAAAACAAAATGTTTGAAGATTTTTCATAAAAATGCGTTTAAAAGTTGTTTTGTAACTTTTAAGCTTAACCATCTTGTTACAAGTCCATTACCACACTCATAATCACATGTCTTTCATCCTTAAGGTCTCTAGTTCATGATTAGTCCATATATTGTCCAAGAATCATAAGATGCAAATGTGTACATACTTATTTATTCGTTAACTTTCATAAGTATACTTTTTAGTTAACTTGATTATATATAAACCACACATGTACAATACTTATACATCTATTATAACATGATATTAACATTCATATATCATATGTACAAGTTTACCAAACCATAAACAAGTGTTAAAAATCCATTTTACATGTTAAAACATTTCCTAAATGGTGATTAACTATATTAGCATCATATACACATAAAATCATAAAAGTGAAGAGATTAAGGCTTTTAGATAACCTTAATATGATACAAGGTGATGAACAACAAAATCTAAACCCTTGTTTAGATCACAAACACAAGCTTGCAAGACTTAGAAAACCCTAGTTTTTCCAAAGAAACCCTAACTCCTTTTCTTGCTTCAACACTTGTAGATGCTTAACCAAGCCTTCTAAACACCTTAGGTTATCTTAGAAATGATGTAGGAATGTGTGTAAATGTTGTAAATAAATTTTGTATGGGTGGTTTATGTTGTTGTGTTTGAGCCGTGGCATAGAAGAGAGACAAAGGGAGAGATTTTTGTTTTTCACCAAGTAAAATGAAGTGTGTATGTTTTACTTACACTAGCATTAGCCTTATAAACTCCAAGACTAGTCAAAGAATGTACATAGAAGTCTAAGACAAGATGAGGGTTTCATGGGAAGTCTTGGTCAAAACTAGACATAAGTTTTAATTAGGTTATGTTGTACAAATCAAGTTGGTGATGTTTGTGAGCTCTTGGTTCCCTTAGGTGGGTATTATCCCACGAAATCAAGGGGGAGGGGGGAGTACAAGTGATTTTTTTTGATATTTTGCAAGATATAATATGTTACTTGAAGATATAATTTGCAAATTGTATGAATAAAGATGTAATATGAAAAGTGTAGTTGCTAGTTGATTTATTTAATGTACAAGGTGACTAACAATGTTAACATGGGTGAAATTTTTATAAAACTTAAGGTATTGGATAAAAATGGGTACTTGTTGAAGCGTAGAAAAGTTTTGATGGTTCCGGGAATGCCTAAACGTATTTTATCACGAAATGTACGTTTTACGTAACCAATAAAAATAAATATAAAAAGTCAATTATTTCTTTTGTAAAAATAATATAATGCTTGCTTGGCGTAAATTTTTATTTGTTTGGTGCCTGTTTACGTTAAATGTTGATTTTTAGTTTACGCGATTTAGCTAAATGTTGGAAATTTAAAGTGGACGCGTAAAAGTTTAGAATACATAATTGAATGTTCATTGATGTAAAAAGGTGTGAAAATATGAGTTGCTACATAACTCCTCTCACAAACACGCTATTCTTACTTACACAACAAGCACACCTCTCTCTCTACCCTTGATCTTGCCACTTAACCAAATGTCCTCTTCACATCCTCACCCTCTATTTCAAACTAAGATTAAGAGGCTCCTTTACATCACATCATGTCATATCATGACAACTCACACATAACTCATCCATCCTTATCCAACATGTGAGTAAATGAATTTGAAATTCAAATTTCAAATCTTTTCCCCCTTTCTCTCTAAGCAAATAAAATTCTAAGAATATTCTATTGTACCCTAACTAGCCATTTCTAAACTTTAGTTAGATCCCAACTATGCTAGATAGACTTTGAGGAATACCCAAAATACCCAGTTTAATATTTCTTTTCTCTCTTTTCATTATCGGATAAGCAAAACGATTTTAATACTTCACAAACATTTTTATCAAATGATTATTTGAGTTGGTTGACCTTGAGCGTAAGAATGATTGAGAGCTTATAGCGTGAAGTACAATTAGGAGTTTAACCAGTGTGGGTGCTTAGTAAAGCCAAGTCGCGTACAGAAAACATCTTCCGGGATCTGTGCGTGGATGTTGGCTCACTGGGCTGGAGCGTGGGCAACGCGCCGAGACACAAATGTTTTTTGAACAATTTGTGTTCCTTGGACTATAAATGATGATCACCATTGAGCCTTGGTTTTCCTTATCCTTCTTGCAAACATTCTTTTCTCTTTTTTTCTACTCTTAACCATCTAAGTCTAAAACTCTTGTAGTTTCTATTCTTCTCTTGCTATCATATATGGAAGAAACGTCTCGCAAGAAAGGATGCACACCAAGTACTTAATCACTACTTATGTGTTAGTGAGTCGTGGTTTTTTCTGATATCATTTTCTTATTATATCGGTCTCTAGGCTAGGTTAGGGATTGATTCTTAAATCAACTTTTATATTCAATTTGGTTATAAGGGAAGTCTTGTATCTTAGTGATCAAGCCTAGATCATTGAGGATCTAGTTGGGGTTTAGTAAGCTTCCAAGGGGAAGTTCTTAGTGGTCCTAGTTGATATAAGTGATCCTAGATGTTAAGTTGAATCACAGGTTCTTATAGGTGGATTATAAGGGCGGAATACCATAGGTAGTATTTCTTCAGGAATAAGGAATATACAGTTGAAAGCTGGTGGAGTTAAATTGTAATACGGTTTATAGTCTACCATAAGGAATATACAAGGAATAATATAGGTGTCGTGGATTCGCAACTGGACGCTCGAAAGGACTAAACCCCCTTCCCAAACCAGTATATATCGTGGTCTCTCTCTCTCTCTCTATCTCTATCTACTTATTGTTTGTTTGCTAAGTAGATCATCACACCACTCGGTTCCTTCGAGACTTAAAGTTTTGTAAACTACAAAGAAGATGAGAAAACCGTATTCATCCCCCCTCTACGGTTCTACAAAGACAGTGATGAAGAACAAGCTCATAGGGACAAAGAAATTCAAAAGGCAATGGCATTCAACATAAAAACCTATAAGAAATTCTACAAACCTACCAATAATAACCTCGAAACATCATAAAATACCTGAAACAAGAATGATGATAACTAAAGAATGTTGTTGTGAGACTCTTTGATCCCGTGGAACACCAGTACACTTGGTTCCAGTACAATAGTTTCTCCAGCGTTTTTAAGAGAAAACACTAGCCGCTCCATTTCCAAATCATTATTCGTATAGATCTTTTTCATGAATATCAACTGGTGTGATGCTATAAAGCATTCACCTTCTCTCTTTGCCATCAACACGTGCCCAAACCTTGATTTAAGCATCGCAATAAACGATAAAATCGTTTTGCTTCCTTCCAGGTTGCAGCCAGAATTTGCACATACACAACTTCTGTTTTTCAACAATTGGAACGCTGTTTCTTGTATTGTCCACCCAGCCACACAAACTTGACCTTCTCTGAGTGAGCTTGTCATGTTTGACAATCCTTTAGAAATCCTTCGATGAATCTCCGATAATACCCAGCAAGACCTAAAAATGATTGAATCTCCGTTGGTGACTTAGGAAATGACCAATCTTTAAATGGATTCGTATCTTGGTAGGTCCCGTGAATACCCTGGCTGCATCAACGTGACCAGGGAACTATACTTTTGAACCCAAAATTCACCACTTAGGAAAATTAGTATACAACTCCTCTTTTTCTTAGCTACTCTAAGATTAACTTAAGGTGCTCTTTGTGTTCTGCTTGGTGTCTTTGATTATAAACGAATATCAGCAATAAGACAATTATCGAATTTTATCCAATATAAGTTTTTCACACCCTAGTTCATAAAGGTCCAATGAATACGGCAGGTGCGTTGATCAAACCAAATGGCATAACTGAAATTCATATGGCCGAAATGGGTTTCTTAAAAGCGGTCTTTCAAATGGTATTCTTCTCGAACCCTCAGTTGGTTCTAACCCCGACCTAAGGTCGATCATTCGAGTAGACACTCGACCCTGAAGCTGAACAAATAAATCATCAATTTCATGGGTACGATTAACGGTTCTTCACCGTTCAGTTATTCAATTCCGTAAATCAATGACATATCGAAACGATCCATCCTTCGTCTTGACAAAACAACACTGGAGCCCCCAAGGTGAGGAATTAGGATCTTATAAAGCCTTTATCAGATAGTTCTTTTTAGTTGCTATACTCCCGATAACACTTGTCATTTTCAGAAGGTGCCAAACGATAAGGCGCCCGAGCTACGAATGCAGCACGAGGTATCAAATCGATTTGAAATTCCACTTGTCGAGTCGAATGAAGACCCAGAAAGTCCTCAGGGAATACATCAGGAAAATCCCAGACATTTGGTACATCCTCAAGTCGCTTCTTCTCTGACTTGTCTTCCGTCTCCTTTGTATTAACGTTTACCAAAAAGACTGGACATCCTTTTAGCATGTATTCTTGTTTTTTGGTGTACGAGATAATGTGCAGACGAGCCTCATGTCCTCGGTTGCTTCCGTCACCATGAACAATTAATGTTTCATTTCCCCAAGGGATACGAATGATCTTCTCGGCATACACAATGATTGCATGGTACTTTACCATCCAATCCATAACAATTATAGCGTCAAAACTACCAAGTTCTACGGGCATTAAGTCTATGTTGAATGGGTGGTTTAGGATATTTAATGTACAACCCTAGGATAGTGTTTCCAACTCCATTAATCTTCCTCCCGTAGCAGTCCATCTCATAATAGTGATCTAATGCAGTTGGTGTGATATCAATTTGGATATAAAACTCCTATCGGTACTAGTATCAAATAAGACAGAGGCATAGCGGTTATTTAGAAGGAACGTACCCGTCACGACGTTGGAGTCTGGGTTTGTCCTTGCATGCCCTACCGCATACACCTTGGCTGGAGCATTGCCACCTCAACTTGTTACAGCCCCATGTTGTTGTTGTTTTTTAGCTTTGGACATTCCCTCTTAAAATATCTCTGAACTCCACACTCATAGCAAGTAGGCTTCTGACCCGACCCAGTGCCCTTCTGGTTGTTAGCATTGTTAGCATTTGTCGTACTTCTACAGTTACGGGCAAAATGGCCAACTTTGTTGCATTTGTGGCATTTAGGAGCACATAGTCCATCGTGGTGATAGTTGCATTTTGAGCATAGGGGTTTAGATCCCTCATATTGTTTCTTCTCAACAGTCCCTGCAGCATAAGCCATGCCGGTGTTCTGCCTCTTGTTTTGGTGTTGTTGTTGTGGTTGTTGGTTATTTTCTTGCTTTCTCTTGTTTTCTGTCTGACGGTCAGCAAAAGTGCGGATTCTGTTATCCATCACTTCAATTGCCATTTTAGTTGCCTCTTGCATTGTCTTAGGCTTAGATGCTACTACACTTTCGTGGATCATGTCGGGTAAGCCACCGACATATTTCTCAATCTTGTTAGATTCTTCAAGAAACATTCTACCACATAGCAGTGCCAGTTCCTGAAAATGTTGGTTGAACCCTATCACATCGGTACCTTTCACTTTCAATTCCCACAGTTCGACTTCGAGTTTCTTAATCTCGATCCTTAGGTAGTACTTGTCAGTCATTTTCTTCTTCAGTTCAGTCCATGTCATTGCATAAGCAATGTCATTACCAACAGTCCTAACATGGGAGTTCTACCACGTTAGAGCATTTTCCAAAAGAGTACAAGTGGAGAACTTGATTTGGTTTTCCACAGAACAGTTGCATATGCGGAACACAGTTTCCATTTTCTCAATCCATTGAGTCAATTCGACAACTCCTTCTGTGCCTTTAAAATTTAGAGGTTGGCACTTCATGAAGTCTGGGTAAGTGCACTCACGAATGGATCACTCGTTTCTCCTAGCACCTGTTCCTGAATTGTGGCTATCGACGCCATTCGTGTTTGCATCACGTGCTGCCAAAACGGCAGTAACGCCTTGGTCAATCATTGCCTGAAGTTGGGCATTAGTGACAGTGGTAGTGGTAGCGGCTATTGCGGCCGGTGTTGTTTCTGGGTTTAACC
This sequence comes from Tanacetum coccineum, assembly GCA_026074375.1. Lineage (NCBI taxonomy): Eukaryota > Viridiplantae > Streptophyta > Magnoliopsida > Asterales > Asteraceae > Tanacetum > Tanacetum coccineum. Next base: position 19,889 of record BQNB010092781.1, read on the forward strand.
TCGTGGTCCTTCTCTTTGGTGCCATTTTCTTCAAATCACAAGAAAATATAATACTCATTAGATTTCATAAAATCATAACCATGACATGACATATACCCAATAAGTAAAATAAGATCACATCACACAGTGAAACGCACAACTGAATTAAAATTAACAATGGTGTAACTAAATCGACATTCATTCACAATAAATTCGATTACAGACATGACATAATACCACCATTCCATATATAATTGGAAAACATACATGATTGGTTCAGATACAAAATGATCACAACGATTTGGTTACAAGATAAAAGAATATATACAACCTAAAGCCATACTAGCTGGGAGTTACCCGTAATACTTAGTAGGCTGTACAAAATAACTAGCCATAACATGATCTAGGAACTGCTACCAGCCTCCTCCGGTAGCTCTGGTTGTGCCAGACCATTAGCGGGTCCTTGTTGTCTCTATAACTCTGCCATCAGAGTCTGTAGTCCCTTTAGCAGTTTTAGTGCCTTAGTGAGCTGTACCTGCCTCCTGTGGTTTGATGCCAGCATCTCTATAATCACCATCTATCTCCTATGGTCTGCTGCCTATAGATTTGTAATCACTGCCTGTTGTGCTACCACCTGAGTACGTAACGACATAACCTTTGCACGCGCAAGGTCACTCACATCCATAGATCGTCCCCAAGCCTCTCAAGACATCCTGGCCTCAGTCTCTATGAGCCTAGCAGTACGAGCATGTACACGCCTATCCCTATAAAGCATGTTGAGCCGACCAGCCATCAGCTGTCGCTCAGACTGCTCATCATCCAACCTCCTATATATCTCGTCTGTGTCCTGCCTAACCCTAGTCTCAAACTCTGTCATCCTCTGGCTAAACTCTGCCACATCGGTAACTACTGGTGTCCCCTGCATGGCCTCAACTATCTCATCCCAAGAGTCGGTGATCCCATATCCAACATCTCTCTCTAGATCACGCCTGATCTCCCTATCCATGGTGGCAACAAAACCATAGTCTGCCCTAAGACCTCTAGCCGGTCTAGCAGCAGCAGCAGACGAGCTCTCTCCGACCTCGTATGTAGGACCAAGAGCGATACCTAACCTCTTTCGAGGCGGTAAGGTAACCTCGGGTCTGTCCTCTCTACGGTTAGTAGAGGGTAGTAGCAATGGTGGTGTCCCTGATGATGGTGCATCTGGTCTGGTGTGGGAGAGTATGATGGGTGGTGGTAATGGTAGTGAATAGGAAGTAGATGCGGCCTCGGCTCTTAGCCGGATCATCGTAGCTCGATAGCCCAACGGACGAATAGGACTAGCAGGTGGTGGAGCTGATACAGGTAAGGGTGGTGATATGGTAGTGATGGAGATGGTATCGGGGGTAGTGGTGGAAAAGGAATCTAGGGCAATGGTGATGACCATGGGGAGAGCGGTGATGATAGTGGAGTAGATATAGCGAGAAGTCTGGCAACCTCTGCATCAGACCATACTGGTGTAGGTATTAGAGATGGAATAGAAATCCTAGCTGTAACGCGATATGCAGGGTGTGGTGGTGGTGTGGCCGCAGACTCGTTAGTCTCGAACGGCTCTGTCTCCTCTGCAGATAGGGCCTGATCGGCAGCTGGTAAAGTAACAGTTGTAGAGTCAGCAGGAGATGGGTGCTCCTCCTCCTCCTCCTCATCATCAGGCCTCGATGTCAACTTCATCATCTATCCTATGATGGACTCATCCTCGTCATTGCCGTCATTCTCTTCCGTCGGCAGGTAATAGACAGGTTCCTCCTATAGGGTGCCTCCGTCGTCATCCTCCTCCGGTTCATCCTTAGGATGGACTCCGGGGACATATCTGGTTTGATGAGCAGTGGGTGAGGCAGCAGCAGGCAGTGGCTGCTCCTTAGCCAAAAACACCTCGTCCTCCTAAAGTATATACTCAGGATAGTTACCGGCTTGGACAAAGTCTGTGTAGGGGTGGATAACTGTGCTCCTCGGGCCATGGTTATGTAGTCTGGTGATGGCGGGGCCTGTAAGGCGACCTGCACATACGGGTCATCTAGCATCCAGGGCAGTCCCTCATGCTCAGGTCCAACAACTCCTGGTGATCCAATGTCTGATAAGCAATCGCAACGGACTGGTCGCGCCTCTGTAGTAACCGTTGGATTCATCTGACATGGACTGTATTTGATAAATCCTAAATAGCTTATATTAGTATTTAATATAACGACCCCTTATTAGTAATTTACATTTATATCATAACAAGTATATCCAATCCTAAAGCATTCTTAGTCTTAACCATCTTATGCAAAAGTAGTTTTATGTATATATGTCCCGTGCAAAACCCTTTGTATAAATGCAATGTTTGAAAATGGTTTAGTCTAGCAAAAAAAACATTTGACCTGGTTCTTTATAACCTTGGCTCTTGATACTCAATCTGTAACACCCCAAATTGTGGTGCAACGGAATAAGGATCCGGGGTTGTTACTTTAATGATCAATACACAAGATATATATAGAACGACCAAAAAGTCATTTAAAACCGATACATTAGATTTAACAAAGTATTTGTTACATAAGGTATTTCAAAAACTAAGTGAATTAGTATTCAAAATAAGGGGAGAAATGTATTTAAAATGTGATCTTGAAAATAATAAGTGATCTTATCGACTCAAAGTGCTTGATACTCTTCGAAAAAGGTTTTATGGTTACGATCTCATACCCAACAACCTATTAATTTCACGACGATTCTGAAGTCATAAGGTGGTTAGGTTAGGTATTAGTCCTATGATCCAACCAGAACCGGAGGGATCTACCCAAGGACACTCCATAGTTAGAAATAGCAGTCCTTAGGTATGATTGGAGATGAATGAGTATAAGGGAATAATGCCGACTAAGATTGAGCTAACACTGGAACAATCACAACAAGGTGTTAGTAATGACGTCTTGGTAAGCATTGAAGGGGTTTAAAAATGAAAAAGAAATGTAAGGATAAAGGGTCTAAAGAAAGAAGCCCTCCATACAACTTTAGGCAGAAACCGGGTCAATACATAATCTATCAGTTTTCACAAAGATGAATTCTGATATTGAAGACGACATCATGGACCCAGTGATGCAATGCACAACCCTTCCCAGCCATTCGAGTTTCTCTCAACAGAAACTTGTCTCATTTGTCATGGAGATACACACGACTTCTATTGACTTTCTCACTCCGAGTTAGTTGATATTGAATAGGTGGCAGTCTGCTTCAGCCTCTGAGTACTTAAACCAAAATGCACTAATCGAGTCTAGAGCCAAGAGATCAATAAAATAAATCTCATTAGGACACATTCCATTACAAACACTTGTTGAACATCAATAAGTTCACAAGCTGTTAACAAGAGTCCTACACATTATCCATGTGATTTTGCCAGAACATCCGAGTGATACTTATGTATTCACCGTGAAGATGGAAATCCTGCTTGAGCCAACATCAAACAAGCTCTTGGTAGGTGACTTGCGAGATTCTTTATGAACCAAACTTGTGTCAACTGAAAAGAAACGATGGTGCGATTCAATGTGAATCAAACTTGTTCCAGTAAATGAATTGACGGTTTAATCAGAAAGATAGTAACTATCTGATTCACTCTTACCGTGTTGTCTGCTTTGAGACGTTCCGGTAATGAGAACAAGCAAGCATGGTAAATCTAATACAACTGTGTTAGAAGATCCTACGCTTTGAGCTGGAAACCTGTCAAGGAGATTCTTTGAATCTACCTGATCACGGGTACAATATTTATACTATAAAACGGTCCTACAAAACCGGAGGTTAATCTAACCAAATCCGGGCGAATGACAAAGCCATATTCGTCTACACGCTTTATTACTAACTGTTTTATTTCAGGATTCATATAAAGATGGAGATGGAGATGCCTCATTCCAGCTGAAGTCGGATTCATTACCACATGCTCATGCTAAAACTACAAAGACATACTATAAGCATCAAGATTCAAGAATCATGAAAGCTCAAGAATTAAAGACAAAGACTTCCGCGCAAACTCTGATATTAAAGATAACTCCTTAGAAATCAAGCTTCGGGGAGATTGTTAGCAAGCTTTCAAGATGATGTAAAGTATGAGCATGTTGGTCAAGACACAAGATCGCAAGGTGGCAAAGACAATCAAGACAAGCAAGGAAAAGATTTAAAGATCTCGGACATAAAGACAAAGTCAAAAGACAATGACAAAGGCTCAAGATCAAAGATCACAAAGCATGAAGGAACAAGCCTACAACATAGACAGAGACAAAGATCACAAGAGCTCAACGACAAAAGCAATCTCATTGATCTCACAAAGGAGTGTCACAATGAACTCACTTCGGGGGAGATTGTTAGCCTCAAAAATATTTAGTCGAACAATGGAAGTTCGTTCATTAATGATATTATGTCTCGGTCATTAATTAATATACGTTGTAATAGGCTAGATGAGTAAACGGGCTCTTAAATGTAAGCTAACCGGTCACGTGTATCGGTCGAAAGCCCAAGTAATCCCGAGCCCGGCCCGTAAAATTACTAAAGGCATGAAAGCCTTTTAGTTTGGATACATATACACCTCCTCAAGGAAAGTGAGGGGGGGTTGGTCATTTGTAATCTTTCATTTTGCAAGTAAACTTCCTCAATCTCTCTACTTTCTCTTTCTACTTTCTCTCTCTACATTTCTTCTCATCTCCCAATCTTAATTTCTTGTTCTTAATATGAAGTGAAGTGATTTCTTGGTTCCGACAATGTATAAGTAACTTTTTATAACAACTAGTTTATATATACACTTTTTATACATAAACCATAATGGTACAACACTTATATTTCTATTATAAAATCATATTAGCATCCATATATCAAATGTACAAGTATATAAAATCATGACAACAAGTAAAAATCCATTTTACAAGTTCAAAAGTGTCCTAAATGGTGATGAGCCATATAAACATTATATACATATGAAATCATGAAAGTAAATGATGTAGGGTTTTTAGATAACCTTATGATGATGTAATATGGTAGACCACAATATCTAAAACCTTGTTTAGATATAAAACCAAAGCTTTCACAACCAAGAAAACCCTAATTAACCAAGTGAAACCCTAGCTTCCTTTTCTTGCTTCAATCCTTGTAAAGGCTTAACCAAGCCTTTAAAACACCTTGAGGTATCTTAGATATGATGTATGAGTGCTTGTATGGTCTTAGAAAATCAAAGTTATGGATATATATGGGGTGTTTGTTTGCCGTAGCTAAAAGGGAGAAAGAGGGAGAGATAGTTGGTTTTTGATAAGTGTATTGTTAAGTGTTATGAGAAGTGAGAGTGTGTACTAGTATTATATAACCAAGACTAGTCAATGTACTCTTTAACTAGCTAAAATATCAAGAGAGAGACCAAGGGGGGGGGGAACGGCAAGAATGCATGAAATGGGGGTGACTAGTGGTCAAAACCACTAGTCACAAGTTGGTCTTACTAACTCTTGCATGTACATGGTTCTTTTAGTTAATGAATGTGTTCTTATGTTCCCCTATATGGACATCATCCCATGAAAAGGTGGAAGATATTTACTAGCTATTTATCTTGTATAAAAATGAAAGAATTGAAAGTATACTTGTCATTAATAAGTTGTAGTTAAATGTAAAGATGTATACTTGCAATTTGTGAAGTCTTGCTTATTTCTTGATATATGGGGCGTCCCATTTGATAAGTGTGGTAAAGTTTTTATAAACTTTGATCATAAGAAATAAAAATGGTTATTTGTTGAAGCGTAGATTAATTATGGGGGTTCCGGGTATGCCTAAACGTAATTTTATCGCGAAACGTAAACAATTTACGTAACCAATAAAATAAAATGAACAAAGTTAATAATTATCTTCAAAATAATTACTTAACACTTGCTTGATGTAAACATTTAATTGTTTGATGCCCGTTTACATTGAATGATCATTTCTAGCTTACGCGATTTAACTTAACGATTACGATTTAAAGCAAACGCGTACAATACTAAAAATACATAGTGAATTTATTGACGTCGTAAATGACCCTAAAACACGGGGTGTTATAGTCTCCCCCCGTTAAGTGAGCCTTGTCCTCAAGGCTTAAGACGCAGCACTTGACGACGGTGCGGTCTTTGTGAAGAGGTGTGGATATTTCTTCCTGAATTGATCTTCGCGTTCCCATGTAAACTCAGGGCCTCGCCTAGAGTTCCATCAAACCTTGACAATTGGGACACGGATTCGCCTCAACTATTTGACTTCACAATCCATGATTTCGACTAGTTCCTCGACGAATTGAAGCTTGTCATCAAAATGTAGTCCATCCAACAGAACGGCTAATGGTTCGTCGGCATAGCACTTTTTCAAGTTGGATACATGGAATGTATTGTGAACCCTGCTCAGCTCTTGCGGAAGCTCAAGCTTGTATGCAATGGATCCAACCTTTTCCAACACCTTGAGTGGTCCAACGTACCTAGGGTTTAACTTCCCCCGTTTTCCAAAACGTACGACCTATAACACCCCCAAAATTTCAACAACGCAGCTGAATACCACTTGGGGTGCTACTTCATAATACAAAGCGCTATATACAAGAGAACGACCTCTAAATGTGTCGTTTGTAAAACAATCTCGTTGATTTTCTGAAATCAAAATAATAGTTGTC
>BQNB010092782.1:7850-24775 GCA_026074375.1 Tanacetum coccineum
GTGTTGTTCGTGAAAAAGAAGGATGGTTCGTTCCGCATGTGCATAGACTATCGAGAGCTAAACAAGCTAACTGTCAAGAACCGCTACCCTCTTCCTAGGATTGATGACTTGTTTGATCAATTGCAAGGGTCATGACATTTTTCAAAAATAGATCTTCGATCTGGCTACCATCAGTTGAGAGTACGCGAAGAAGATATTCCCAAAACTGCATTCAGGACGAGATACGGACATTTTGAATTCACGGTCATGCCTTTCGGTCTGACTAATGCTCCCGCGGTATTCATGGACCTTATGAACCGCGTATGTAGGCCGTATCTTGACAAGTTTGTCATCGTCTTTATTGACGACATCTTAATATATTCAAAGTCCAAAGAGGAGCATGAAGTTCACCTAAAATTGATATTGGAGTTGCTTGAAAAAGAGAAATTGTTCGGGAAATTTTTGAAGTGCAAATTCTGGTTACAAGAGGTTCATTTTCTTGGCCATGTAGTGAACAGTGAGGGTATACATGTGGATCCCAGCAAAATTGAAGCAGTAAAGAATTGGAAGCCCCCAAAGTCCCCAACCGAGATCCGTTCATTCTTAGGATTGGCGGGATACTACAGGCGATTTATCGCAAATTTCTCAAAGATTGCAAAACCTCTCACCCTTTTGACTCAGAAAAACAAAAAGTTTAAGTGGGGTGATCAGCAGGAGAATGCCTTTCGGACATTAAAGGACATGTTGTGCGATGCTCCTATTCTGGTACTTCCTGAGGGCACAGATGATTTTGTAGTTTACTATGACGCCTCGAATCAAGGTTTTGGTTGCGTTCTGATGCAGAGGAACAAGGTAATTGCATACGCATCCAGACAACTCAAAATCCATGAGAAGAACTACACCGCTCATGATTTAGAGTTGGGCGCAGTGGTATTTGCTCTCAAAACCTGGAGACACTATTTGTATGGAACAAAGAGCGTAATCTACACCGATCATAAGAGCCTTCAGCACATTTTTGATCAAAAAGAATTAAATATGCGCCAGAGACGATGGATAGAACTTTTTAGCAATTATGACTGCGAGATTCGCTACCACCCAGGTAAAGCGAACGTAGTGGCTGATGCATTGAGCAGGAAGGAACGGTAGAAACCAAGACGAGCTCGTGCTATGAGCATGACAATTCACTCTAGCATTAAGGCTAGGATACTGGAAGCTCAGAGCGAAGCTTCCAAAGGCGTCAACACTCTGGCAGAAACATTGAAGGGATTAGACAAACAGCTTGAGAGAAAAGAAGATGGTGGATTATATCTTGCTGAACGAATTTAGGTACCAGTCTATGGCAATTTAAGAACTTTGATAATGAATGAAGCCCATGATATGAGATATTCTATACATCTTGGAGCAGACAAGATGTACTGTGATCTTCGAGGCTTATATCGGTGGCCCGGAATGAAGAAGGACATTGCTATGTATGTTAGCAAGTGCTTGACTTGCTTTAAAGTCAAAGCAGAACACCAAAAACCCTCAGGATTACTTCAACAGCCCCGAATGGAAATGGGAGAACATCACAATGGACTTCATAAACAAGTTACTACAAACCAGTAGCGGACATGACTTGATTTGGGTCATTGTCGATCGACTGACTAAATTGGCACATTTCTTAGCTATCCGTGAAGACTACAAGATAGAGAGACTTGCAAGACTGTACATCAACGAGATCGTAGCAAGCACGGTGTGCCTATGTCAATCATATCTGATCGTGACAGTTATTTCACATCAAGATTTTGGCAATCACTACAGAAAGCATTGGGAACGAGACTGGATTTAAGTACAGTCTACCATCCTAAAACCGATGGCCAAAGTGAGCGTACCATTCAAATGCTAGAAGATATGCTTAGAGCTTGCGCAATTAATTTTGGCGGCAATTGGGACTCACCTGTCGTTAGTAGAATTTTCATATAACAACAGCTACCACTCGAGCGTGAAGTGTGTCCCATTTGAAGCATTGTATGGAAGGAAGTGTCGAACGCCTATAGCTTGGGCAGAAGTAGGAGAAAGAAAGCTATTTGGAACGGATATTGTCCAGGAGACTACTGATAAGATTGTGCAAATTAGAGAAAGATTAAAAGCCGCACGAGACCGCCAGAAAAGCTATGCCGACAATCGTCGAAAGCCGTTAGAGTTCAGTGTCGATGACAAAGTACTACTCAAGGTGTCGCCTAAGAAAGGCGTGGTACGTTTTGGTAAGAGAAGCAAGCTTTCACCATGATACGTGGGAGTTCATGACACAAGAACTTATGGGAGTTCATGACACGTTTCACGTGTTAAACTTGAAGAAATTCCTAGCTGACGTAACTTTGCACGTATCGTTAGAAGAAGTCAAGATCGACGACAAACTGCATTTTGTAGAAGAACCTATGGAAATCATGGACCGTGAGGTCAAGAAGCTGAAAAAGAGACGGATTCTTATTGTAAAAGTTTGTTGTAATTCCCGGAGAGGACCAGAATTTACTTGGGAACGAGAAGACGAGATGAAGCGCAAGTATCCGCAACTGTTCACGCGCTACGACTTAGCACGAGCAACTGAAATTTCAGGACGAAATTCCCTTTAACAGGGGAAAACTGTGACATCCGTCAATTTTGAGGTCAGTAACCGAAAGCAAACGTATGATATTAGACTCTCTTAATTATTTATAGAGTCACTTTTATGTGGTCGCATGACTTTTAGCATTTAACGCGTGTCTCTGTGCAACCCGTGTTTCACGTCACTATTTATTCCGAGCCTATAAATTCTATTTTCTAATTTTATAGAATTTATTATTTTTAGTCGATTTAATAAAAAATTGTCGCTTTTAAATATTCGTGAGTCGAGCTTTTGATATTTATCCGTTTTATTTATCGAGAAATCGACGAATGTCATATTATAGCCATGAGAGCTCATTTAATTTATTTAATTATTTTTTTATTATTTAAATATATTTCGTTCATGTCAGGCCGAACCAAATTTAAACATTTATGTTTTTATAAAAATTAGCGAGTCGAGTTAATTTTTTGGGTCGATATTTAAAAGATATAAAACGTTTAATAAAAATTGGGCCGAATCCCCTTCCCCTTTTCTCCTTGATTTCGGCAGCCTCAAACCCACAACAATAAACCATATTTTTTTATACAATAAGCTAAACCAAACACCCTCTTATTACCCTTCTTACTCCAACAAAACTAAAAACCAAACACCCCTCTAATTTTTATAAATTTGGAAGATGCTAGTTAATTACTTTGCTATATAAATCCTATTATTACTTCATTCATACCATAAATCACACACACACACACACAACGACTCTTTTTCTTTTTTCTATTCTTCTTCCTGTTCGAGTAAACACTAACAATAATCACCAATTGAGCCATCAAATCTTCATCAAAACCACTCAATCATATACCAAATTGCTTCTAAAAACACCCTTAATCTTTCCCCTAAAAAAATTCAACATGCAATCACTTTTATAAATCTCTAATTTTTTTTAGATTTGTATTCTAGGGATTTAAGTGAATTCAAGGGTTAAATTAGAGCAAGGTTTGCTCAAGGAAGCTGTGTACAAGTTTTGGGTAAATAAAAAAATTGAGTTTTGGGTTTTCTTGCTAAATAGTGTTCGGCCGAACGCTAAACCACAAGGGTTTAGTGTTGTTTGATTTCCTTTGATTTCATTGTAAGCGCTATTACTCTTTTTTATTTATTTAATTTTTATAGTTACACAATATATGTACATGCATGTCAATTATTTGTAATTGGGAATCCATTGATTATAATGCATGTGTTGATTTTGAGCTTGGATGATGTTTGAGGTGATCTAGTATAGGGATTAGGCTAGTTTTAGGATTTGTGAATCTTGAATTGATGTTGAAGGGATTGAAAGATATCCATAGATTAGGGCAGAAAGTTTAGGCTTAAAATTGGCTGATTTAATGTGTGGTAAACTAAGATTTTAGTGATTAGAATTGTAGAGGTCGTTCTAATGATCGTTTTGGTATAAATTAGAGCTTCTAACTCTTAAAAACGAGAAAGTTATGGCCGATTTTAATTAGGAAACCGTTCCGGCAAATTTCAGAAAATGGCAGTTTTCATATTCGAATTTGGGTCAACTTTCGGATGTCATAACGTGGTCGTTTCAAAATCTTTTCTAGGTTTTCAGGACCCTAAAGCTATCTACCTCGAGTCTACTTTCCAGCAAACTAGGCCTCGTCGATTTTCAAGGTGTAAAAGTTAGTCAAAACCTTTGTACAAGATTAAGTGCTAAAACTGTGTTGGCTGTCCAGAATTTCGTTTGTAAAGATGTTGTGTGCAGGCGGGTCAAAACTTAATATTTTTGGACAAAATTTAATCTGGAGATTGTACATGATGTGTGTGACCTCCTTTATTTGTTTTAGATTTTTATAAAATGTTTAAGGGTGCCTGCTGTTGCCAAACTTTTGATAACGTTCTGCAGGCCTGTTTTAAACTAGTTATAGTGTGCTAGTATTTATGAAAGGTAAAACTTGTTTAGTATCTTTCGGGCAAACATAGTAGTAAGTCAATATACATAGGAACCTGAAGATGGGGTATAAGCAAGTGTTGAGGTTGTTTGGCAAGTCGTTAAGTGATAACTAGTTGCTAGTAAAACGGCCCAATTTTCAAAAAATAGATAACCAATGGAAATAAAAAGCGAAGTGTAGTCTCATGGATTCCTAATGTACGAATTGACATGCATATAACGCAATTACAATGAGTTGCGTATTTTACATAATTGAATATTAATAATATATTATTATTATTAATAGGTCGAAGTTGAGATTTGTCATCGCCGCTTTTCCTCGTTACTTTCATCTTGGTATCTCCATTTTGGTGAGTTTCAGACATTCCCCTTCTTACATGTTTTCAAATGTTTTGGGGTGGAAAGCATGATGTGTCATTTTACTATGCTCTTACTTTTACATATTTAAACTTGAGCATACTTAAACTTTGACTTGGTCTTGAACTTGTTGAACTTGGAAAACGTGTTGAACTTGAACTTGATATGTATGCTTGGAACCCGCCACTACTTTTAACTCAATTTCCCCCTCAACGGGATTGAGACGTTAGTACTTCCCGCGCCTAGGCGATTGAGTCGTTAGTTACTCTATGGATAGCGCTATTAGGAGATTAGCCCTTCCTTACTCCCCGCACAAGGGTGCATAGTACTAAGTGTTTGTGCCACACTATACAACTAGAACTTGATTGGATATTGGAACAGTTAGGCTGAATACGTTTAAGTAGTGCCTCGCATAATCACTATAGCATACATATACATTGATTTGTTTTGGACTCTCAACTTATTTGGAATTGATTTTTGTTTTGGGCAACTGTTTTTGATAACTTGCCATTGAGTTGGCAAACTTTTATCGGACATCTACTCTTTTCGAAAATTACATTTTGTGTTTATAATCTTGAAGGCTCACCAACTATTTCGATAGTTGACCGTTTTATCATGCTTTTCAGGTGACGTTCCCAAGGTGGAAACTTAAAGCCATGTATTTCTGTTATTGTCAAGACGTCTACATAATTGCAAGAACCTTGTCTTTTGAATATCCATGTTCGGATATAAACAACTTATGATGTTTCATGTACTTTTAAATTTGTTTCTTCAGGATGTTGTAATTCGGATAACTTTACTTTTATTAAAACATGTATGGTGTTATATCTATCATTCTTGTGTGATGTTTATTATATGTTACTAATCTGCGGTTCCGCTTGTTGGGGTAGTTTTTCTGTGGACAGATTGGTAATCAGAGCCTAAGGTTATAGAGAACGCCGGTTTTTCAAAATAAAAATCCGAACTATAACCAAAATGATTTTCTTTTCTAAAAACACCGAACATGAAACGAGTGCGGATAGTCCGAAGTTGGTTCGCATCATAAGACCTAAATTAGACATAACTTGATCAACTATGTCTAATTCAGGGAGTATCATGCAACATTGGGTATAGTCATTATTTTAAACAAGTTTAAAAACTGACTTTCCACTTTAGTCACTAAAAGCATACTATGAATCATGTGTACCGTACAATGCATGCTTTTAGATGTCTACTATTTGATTTTAGTACATCATGATTATTTGGATTGATCCATTTATGTTCTGAGTTTGATTTCACATCGGTTACTGTCGTTATAGTGTCACACTGTCCCTAAGCACCTTGTTATCTAGGACACCGTTATAGTCACAATATGTCCCATAGATCGTCCTCGCGCGCTAATGATTTCGCGAGTCAGTCGCGACGTACACCTAAATACTTTTCGTACATTTACCCTGCATAAGACCTTGAGGAGGACTCGTTGATAGATTCCGAGTAAGAACTCAAGGTATAGCTCAGGTGTGAATACGTGCGTGTGCACGACATGTAGAGATGTTCGTTTTTCGCTATTAGAGCTACATCGACCTATATTTTGGTCACGTCTCCGTTTTATTTTGCCATGCTATTAAGACAACCGTTTTGGCTTCTAATGTAAGCATTCTTTGCTTGTTCGCAAACATCGTGTTCAGCGATTCAAGATTTTGTTTCTAAGCGACCCCAAAGTTGAGTTAATTTTTCAAAAACATTAGGCCTTTTACCAACTTCTACCTTGATTTCATGACAGTTCTTGTTTGATAAGTTATGAAATTATGCTTCAAGTTGCTACATGGCTTAAGACCTTTGAAGAATTCACTCGAGGATGGGTGAGGCTTAGATGTTTGGATATGGATACTCAAACAACGTGGATGCAACGCGACTATAGAGAGACTATGGTTGAAAGCAGAAATGTGCGGCATTTTGTCCTTACCCTACCGTGCGGATTGCAAATATGACTCATTTCTCATCCACTATGTGGAATTGCATCGTTTTTTATCATGGAAACCTGTTACTTAAAGATTTAGTTCTTGAAGACGTTTGTGGGAAGGGATTACGTCATTAGTTGCCTTTGGAGCACTGCTTTGGACGTGTTTACCTATTAGTTGTTTGGTAGTGTGACCATGCATAACAAGACCCCTTCTGAGATAAAAGGATTGATACGAGAACGAGAACCTTATACTTGGTACTAGTTAATTGTGTAACCATGATAACAAGTTTCGTCCTAGCGTTCGTGTTTCGGAGATGGTACTTATTTGGACGAGTCAAAGTCCTTTGGTAACAAAACATGTATAAGTGAGATACTTTTATAACACTTCTTTTAAACGGGGTGCTCTAGCATTTCCTAGGTTTCATCGTTTTAGCGTCATAAATTATGTATTATAAGGTACATGTAAACATCAATTTTGTTGAATATATTTATTCAACCCGCGTTCGGAAAAAAAAATGTTTTTATTATCAAAAAAATAAATTCTTTTGTATCAGTGTCATTGTGTTTGGTTATTTTGACTTTAAATTCTTGGAAAACTTTATTATGACTTCAAATTTTAGAAATCCTTATTATGACCAAAAAAAAAAAATATTATAAATAAAATATATACTATTTCTTTATATTGCGTTACTTGAAATAATTTTTTTAGTCAAAACTTTTTATCTACGATTACGTTGAACAACCAAAAACATCGTTGGAGGTTACTACGAAATACAAACTTTTGAAGACGTATCTTTTTTTATAACAATCATTATGGGAGAATTAAAACTACATATGTGAGAACGTTCATCTCTTTTCTCTATATAAACTTTCGTTACATCTCTATTTGAATGAATGTTATTTTGTTACATATAAAGCTGCATCATATATATATGTACGCTACTCGAATTATACTTTGGTCAAAATAATTACTCAAATAAATGTGTGGACAATTTGTTTAAAACCATACCTCCGAAAAGAAACACGCGCAACTCAGGAACGAATCATGGAAACCAATCAAGGTACATCCGTACCAAACGAACCTAGAGCAGATACGAGCTTTGTTCACTAGAAATTTGAGCCGTTAATCGATTTGACTCATGAGAAGTTATATGAGTTTGCTCTACTAAAAATGCTAATGACCCTAAGTTGAAGCAAGAGAGATAAGCGACGGATAAGTAAGCAACACGCAAGGTTGCAGTTACAAGACATTCAAGTCTTGTGGTGCTAAGGAATTCTTTAAAACTGAAAGAGCAGTTGGCCTGCTATCATAGTTGGAAGAAATGGAGTGTGTGCTCTACATTAGTAAGTGTCCCGCAGAAAGCCAAGTCGAATTCGCGACTTGTATGCTGCAAAGTCGCGCCTTAACTTGGTGGAACACACTAGTTTAGACAAGAGGTCGGGCAATTGCTATAGCCCAACCTTGGGAAGACCTAAAGAAGTTGTTGATGGAAAAATACTGTCCGGGTAATGCAATTAAGGAATTAAAGGAAGAGTTCTGGAATCATGTTATGATTGGAGCTGATGTTGACAAATACACTACCCGATTCCATGAGTTAGCTAGACTAGTGACGCGCACGGTCGCTCCGTAAAGCAGCTTACTGATCGTACATCGGGTATTAGCTCTGCAATTAAGGGAAACAATGGAAACTAGGCCGTGGTAGAACTTTTGCCATTGCTGCTAATGAAGCAACAGATTGAACGTGTGACGAGTGCTTTTTCTTTCATCGATCATTTTATACTATAATATTCGATTCCGATGCTTATTTTAGTTTTATTTTTACCAACTTTTTTTCCCTTGAATAACTCAAAACCCCGAATACTAAATTTAAATTGCTAACGGCCTAAAGTTAGAAACCAACAAGATTGTCCACGGATGTGGACTTGAACTAGAATGTCATACGTTCATCATCGACTCGATTCCTTTTGGACATGGTAGTTTCGTCGTGAACGTAGGAATGAATTAGTTATCAAGGCCTAGAGCTAAGATAGTTTGTTATGAGAAAATTCTCCTAATCCCGTTATCTAACAGAGAGATTTTGGAAGTTCGTGGAGAACGGCCCGAAAGAAACCTGAAACAGTTGAAAACCATAAAAGTAAACGAGCTGAAACTCGAAGACATCCCTGTTGTACTTGAATTCCCTGGTGTGTTTCAAGAAGATTTATCGGGTTTACCCCCATCTCGTGAAGTGGAGTTCTGCATAGATCTCATTCCTGGAGTTGTGCCTGTTGCAAAATCACCTTATCGTTTGGCACCTACGAAAATGCAAGAACTATCCAACCAACTTAAAGAACTGCAAGAAAAAGGTTTCATAAGACCTAGCTCTTCACCTTAGGGAGCCCCAGTCTTATTTATTAAAAAGAAGGATGGTTCGTTCCTTATGTGTATAGGGACGATCTGAAAGAGTGAACAAGCTCAAACAATCAAGAATTGCTACCCTCTTCCCAGGATCGTTGACTTGTTTCGATAGGTTGCAAGGGTCATGGTATTTTTTGAAAATAGATCTTCGATCTGGCTACCATCAGTTGAGAGTACGCGAAGAAGACGTCCCCAAAACCGCTTTCAGGATGAGGTACGGACATTTTGAATTCACGGTCATGCCCTTCGGTCTGACTAATGCTCCTGTGGTATTCATGGATCTTATGAACCGCGTATATAGGCCGTACCTTGACAAGTTTGTCATCGTCTTTATTGATTACATCTTAATTTATTCAAAGTCCAAGGAGGAGCATGAAGGCACTAAAATTGATATTGGAGTGCCTTGAAAGTAGAGAAATTGTTCGGGAAATTTTTCAAAGTGCGAATTCTGGTACAAGTTGGTTATTTCTCGGCCATGTTGTGAACAGTGAAGGTATTCATGTGGATCCTAGCAAAATTAAAGCAGTGAAAAATTGGAAGCCCCCGAAGACCCCAACCGAGATCCGTTCATTCTTTAGGATTGGGGGATACTATAGGCGATTTTATTTATTTGCATATTCTGCAAAGATTGCAAAGCCTCTCACTTTGTTGACTCAGAAAAACAAAAAGTTTGATTGGGGTGATGAGAAGGAGAACACCTTTCAGATATTGAATGACATGTTGTGTGATGCTCCTATTCTGGCATTTCCTGAGGGCACATATGATTTTGTAGTTTACTGTGACGCCTCGAATCAAGGTTTCGGTTACGTTATGATGCAAAGGAACAAGGTAATTGCATACGCATCCAGACAGCTCAAAATCCATGAGAAGAACTACACCACTCATGATTTGGAGTTAGGCGCAGTGGTATTTGCACTCAAAATGTGGAGACACTACTTGTACGGAACAAAGAGTGTTATCTACACTAATCATAAGCCTTTAGCATATTTTCGATCAAAAAGAATTAAATATGCTTCTGAGACGATAGATAGAACTTTTCAGCGATTATGACTGAGAGATTCGCTACCATCCAGGTAAAGCAAACGTAGTAGCTGATGCATTAAGTAGGAAGGAATGGATGAAACCGAGACGAGCTCGAGCTATGAGCACGACGATTCACTCCAGCATTAAGGCTAGGACATAAGGTCATCAATACTCCGACAGAAAGGTTGAGAGGATTTGAGAAGCAGTTTGAAAGGAAAGAAGACAACGGATTGTATTTTGTTTAACGAATTCTGGTGCTGGCTTATGGAAATTTGAGAACTTTGATCATGAATGAAGCCCACACTACAAAGTATTATGTACATCCTGGAGCATACAAGATGTATTATGATCTACGAGACTTATATTGGTGGCCCAGAATGAAGAAGGATAATTCTGTGTATGTTAGTAAATGTTTGACTTGCTCTAAAGTCAAAGCAGAACATAAGAAACCCTTGGGATTGCTTTAACAACTAGAAATATCCGAGAGGAAATGGGAGAAGATCACTATGGACTTCGTAACCTAATTACCGAGAACCAATAGCGGACACGACTCAACAACATAGGTCATTGTCGATTGATCTTTTTACCAACTTGCGGATTCCTTAGCTAACGTGAGACTAAAGATGGAAAAAATTTCAAGGTTGTACATCAACGAGATCGTAGTGTCAATCATATCTGATCGTGACAGTAAGTTTCACATCATGATTTTGGCAATCGCTACATAAACCATTAGAGCCGCGACTGGATATGAGTACCGCTTACCATTCCAAGACCGTATGGTTCAGAGTGAGTGTACCATGAAAACATTGGAAGATATGCATTCGGCATGTACAATTATCTTTGAAGGAAACTGGGATACTCATCTACCCTTAGTAGAATTTTCATACAACAACGGCTACCACCAGAGCATCAATTGTGCTCCTTTCAAAGCATTATATGGAAGGAGGTGTCGCCTAGGAAAGGCGTGGTATGTTTCGGTAAGAGAAGCAAGCTCTCAACGTGATATGTAGGACTGTTCAAGATTGTCGAATTGATTGGGTCCTGGGTGCTTATGTTTGCGTCTACCACTAACAACTGATAGACATTCATGACATATTCACACGTTTGTCAAACTTGACAGGAAAATGCACTGTCCGACGTAAACTTCTGTACATACCGTTAGAAGAAGTCAAGATCAATGACAAACTACATTTTGTTGAAGAACCTATGGAAATCCTGGACAGTGAGGTCAAGAAGCTGAAAAAGAGACAGATTTCTATTGTAAAAGTTCGTTGGAATTCCCGGCGAGGACCAGAATCTACTTGGGAGCGAGAAGACGAGGTGAAGCGCAAGTATCCGCAATGTGCGCGTGCTTCGATCTTAGCAAAGCACTGAATTTTCGGGACGAAATTCCCTTTTAACAAGGAAAACTGGTTGAACATCTTTTATGTTTTGAGGTCAGTACCGAAAGCAATCGTACATTTTGATTAAATTGACTCTTTTGATTATTTATGGGAGTCACTTTTATGTTGTGGTCGCATATTACTATTAGCCATTAAACGCTTGTCTATGCGGTAACTTATTTCTAGTGTAGGATTGTTACACGAGATGTTTGGATGTTGGTACGGTTAAGCTGAATGCGTTTAAGTAGTTATAGGAACCCGATTTACACTTTCACTTCATATTATGAACCACGAATCAAACCAAGAAAAGAGATAAAGAAAGATTGAGTTGTTTTAGAGAGAGAAAGAAGAGAGAGGTTAGAGAGAATGAGAAAAAGAAGATCTTTATATAATGAAACAACTAGCTTTTTGTAAAGAAGAAAAAGCTTATATACCCCATCACGTTAAAGGTACGCACGTGATATTTAACTAGGACCCGGGCTCGGGTTTTGCTTGGGATTAAACCTGAAACATATACAATATTAGATTAAATCATCTCCCTCACGCCTCCTAATCCCCATCTTCACAAATGATAGGCGTTTTCAATCCTATTTTCGGATCTTGGCTATTCTGTTGTTAAATAACGATGGCAATTGGCACAGGTCACCGATCTAATAATTATTCAGAAAGCAAAAGGAACGATCATCTCGATAATAATCGTCGTCAAGAGCAACGTAACAAAGGTATTCCCAACAAATCCCATCCTAATTTTCGTGAGGAACATAAGTCGTTTTCATCAATCTTTGTTTCTAATATCCCATGGAATGCGTCGGTCCAAGATCTTTGGGATATTTGTAACAAATGGGGTGTGGTGATCGATGTTTACATAGCTGCAAAGAGATCCAAATCGGGTCATCGATTTGGTTTTGTACGTTTTATAAACGTTAATGATATCAATCAGTTAGTTTCCAATCTAAGAACGGCATGGATGGGTGGTTTTCATTTATTTGCCGATGTGGCGAAGTATGGTCGAACTTATAATAGACCTGTGGAACGTTCTGGGGACGGCAAACCCAGTGTAGGTTCGAACTCTCAATCTGTTAGTATCAACGAAAATGTTTTTCAGTCTTTTAACTCGTATGCTAAAGCGGTCCTGGGCAACAAATCAGTGGACATGTCGGGCAAATACGGTACAAGTAATGCTGGAGCAGAATCTGTGGGGGTGTCGGATTGTAACAAGGTATATAAGGAAGCGGGTAATGAAGCGGTGATGTCTATCTCGGTAGACGATTGTATTGATTTGGATGGTATGGAGCGTAGTATTCTTGCTAAAGTTAAAGATTTAAGTGTCATTTCAGAGCTTCTAAAACATATGTCTTCTGAGGGATTCGATGATGTTGGTCTTAGATATGTTGGGGGACGTTGGGTTTGGTTGGAATTCGACTCTATGGATCAAGTGGAAAGCGTCAAGACTTCAAAGGCGTTAAAAGAGATATTTTTGGAGTTCAAAGATGTTTCTCACGATTTTATTCCAGATGAAAGATGTGTTTGGATAGACCTGGTGGGTCTGCCATTGGCATCATGGGCTCCAGAGGTTTATAAGAAGTTGGGTGGTCGGTGGGGAAGCAGCGTGTTTACGGATATGGTAAGTGATGGACCAATGTCTCATGGGAAGGTTTGTGTCCTTACAGAGTCTTTACATCGTGTGATAGAGTCCTTTATAGTTTCATATCGTAATCGGACTTATCGTATTATCGCTACTGAGTTTGCATATTGGGCGCCCAATATTGAATCGATGGAGGTCAATTCCGAGTCTAATCCTCTGGAAAGGAAGGATGCAGAGGGTCCTAGTTTGGATGAAAGTTTGGAAAATGAGGAGCATTTGGATGTCGATAGTTGTGATTCAGATTCCCCTAAGAATGTTAACAATGATTCGGTGTCGCCTTCTAGTCGGGTTTTGCGAG
Source organism: Tanacetum coccineum (assembly GCA_026074375.1). Classification (NCBI taxonomy): domain Eukaryota; kingdom Viridiplantae; phylum Streptophyta; class Magnoliopsida; order Asterales; family Asteraceae; genus Tanacetum; species Tanacetum coccineum. The sequence continues at coordinate 21,404 of BQNB010092782.1, forward strand.
AGGAGGATGTTCGTGGGGTGGAAAGTGATCTTGTGGACTCCTTTGAAGAAGGCGAGATTCGTGATGATTCGGTCTTGTATAATGATGGGTGTATTAAGGATTGCATGGAAAAGAATTTGGAAGATGATGCTGGTGAGATTCTTGGAGTTCATTCTCAGGGTGATTGTGGTAATGTTACCACTGATGATAATGAGGATGTTACGCCAGTTATTGCTCCTGAAAAAGACTCCATCATTGCGCCTCCATCTACACCCCCGGGTAATGATTTAAATATTGCTGTTGAGTCTGGTTCTTCGTGGATTGATTATATTGGTCCTCTAACTAGTGACGAGATAGATTCTGATAAACGATGGAGCTATAGAGACCCCAATGGAAATATACACGGGTTGTTCTCTCTCGCGCAACTACGTTCGTGGAAAGATTATTTTCCTAGCGATCTTCAGATTTGGAGTTATTATGGCAACGTTAAAGAAGCTATTCTTCTTCATAATGCCTTATCGAGACAAACAAAGGATGCCGGTTAGATCGCTTTTTGGTATGATGCCTCGGGTGTTCGGTTTCGTTCATGGGAGTTAATTCAGTTGGCGCCATGGTGGGATCTTTCTTATTCTAATAGCATTTGGTTGTTTTGCGAGTTCGTTTCGTTAGAGTTTTTCTGTTCCTTTTCGTTCTTTGTTTGTTGGATCGTTTTTACGTGTATATCGTCTGCTAGTTTCTTTCTAGCCCTTTTTAAATAAAATTCCATTTGCCGTTCAAAAAAAAATACATATACATTGATTTGTGTTACGTTACTTTATGTAACGGGACACTGTTTTGAAGATTTGAGTTGTTTTGGAAACTTGTCATTGAGTTGGCGAACTAATCTGGACATCTACACTTTTCAAGAACTATATTTTGTGTACATAATTCTGTGAGCTCACCAACTATTTTGATAGTTGACCATTTTTATCATACTTTTCAGGTGACGTTCCTAAGGTGGAAATTTAGTGCCTTGTTAGTTGTCATCAAGAAGTTTACCTAATTGCAAGAATCATGTCTTTTGGAGTATCCATGTTCGGATGAAAACAATTTATGATGACTTATGTACTTTTTAAACTTGTACTTGAAAATGTTGTAATTCGGATATCTTTCTTTTATCCTAACTCATGTATGGTGTTTTTATCTACCATCTTGTGTGATATTTATTAATATGTTACACCTCCCGTTTCCGCCTTGGTGGGGTGTGACAATGTGGCCCCATAAAATACAGTTTAACTTTAATTCTTCATTTATAAATAGCATTCATCGTATATGGATTTTGGTTTTAGGGGATTGTTTGTATGCCTTAATGCAAATCAAGTAAGAGGGATATTTATAGATGCCAATAAACATAATGAGCTCTCATATAAATAAGCTTTTGGTTTTCTTATAACTGAAACTATAAAGGCTTTGATTATAAATTGTGTAACTCCCTCCACATTTAATTTTGTTACTCAATATATAGATTTTTTGAAACAACATTGGAAGCATGGGGTACTCCTCCTGAAGCCTCCAATTTAATGAGGATGACCCAATCTTTATATAAAACAGATATATCCAAATTCAAATCTAAACCCAAATCCAAATCCAAATTCAAATTCTAAACCCGTCTGCAAACCAAACGGGCCCTAAGATCTTATAATACTTTTTAAGTAAACTGCAAAATACATCTTTGTGGTTTCCACTTTCTAACACAATACATCTTTGTCAGAAACTTTTGGCAATTTACATCCTTCGTTAGGCAAACATTAAACATTATACATCCCTAAGGACCAAAAACGCAAATACTATTCCGTTAGCTTCTGACGAGGAATGTATTGTGTGGGAAAACGACAGGAATGTATTTTGAAAAATATTTTATTTTTTTTATTTTATGTTTTTAAATTTTTTATAGTTTTTTTTTATAATTTTTAATTTTTTTACTATTATTATTATTATTACTATTGGCCGTTTTTTGAATTTTTTATACTATTAATATTATTTTTTTTGTTTTTTATTTGTTTGGTACGTTTTTTTCGTTTTTTTCGTTTTTCTCCGACGTTATTATAAGTTTTTATACGTTTTCGTACGTTTTCATACGCTTTCATCCACTTTTATCAGTTTAAATACGTTTTGGTAAATTTTTATACAATTTTGTACGTGTTTGTACGTTTTGGTACGTTTTTATAAGTTTTTATCCGTTTTTTTTCTGATTTGTCTGCTTTTATACGTTTTCATCCGTTATTTTCCGTTTTTGTACGTTTTACATTTTTTTAATTGTTTTTCCGTTTTTGTATGTTTTCGTACGTTTTAATACGTTTTTATACTTTTTGATACATTTCATTTTTCTACTTACCAACAAAAATAAAATTAATAAAAAAAACAAAAAAACAAAATAAAGAATAAAACAAAAATAAAATAAAAATGAATTTAAAAAATAAAATAAAATGTGTGCAAAATACATCCATGTGGTTTGCACTGCAAAATACATCACTCGTTAGAAGATAACGAAAAAATATTTGCATCGTTCGTCCTCAGGGATGTATTATGTTTAACGTTTGTCTAACGAAGGATGTAAACTGTGAAAAGTTTCTGACATGGATGTATTGTGTAAGAAAGTGCAAACCACATGGATGTATTTTACAGTTTACACTACCTTTTTTTATGATACGAAATTACGACACAAGTTCTCACTCAGATGGACAAAAATACTTTATAAGATTCTAGAGTATTATTTTTAGTAGTGTAAATTGCAAGAATCATCCAAGTGGTATTTTTAGATTGCAGACACAATTCTTACTTTTTTAAAAATGCAAGCGGCATCCTTATTAAAAACTATTGATGCAGATATCATCCCTGCACCAAACAAAAGTAACTAAAATGCCCCAAAGTATAATGACTAAGTCTCACATAATGTCATACCTAATTTTGTTGAATAAACAAAATGTCACATTACCACAAGAAAAACTTCAAATTACAAGTTGCAAAAATTAACTTTTTTGAACTTGTAAGAAAAACTTATAAAAAAAAATGAACAATCAACGTTCTGCTTGACATTAGAAATATAATAAAAAGTGAGCAATCAAACTAAGTATTCTATAAATGCTTATTAATAAATACTTCATTTAAACCAAGCGCACCTTAAATAAAAGAACTAAAAAGATAAACTTATAGTATTAAAAGAGTAACATAATATTGCAAAAAAAGTTAGTCAACAAGCTAAAAAGTTTCAAACCAATTGCATAGCACATGAGAAAATACAAATTCATCTATTAATCCCCCTCTCAGTCCCTCACATTTAGGGGTGTTCACGGGGCGGTTCGGTTCGGTTAGTTGGAAGATTTAAACTATCCGTCGCGGGGCGGGTAATTAATT
>BQNB010092783.1:0-23972 GCA_026074375.1 Tanacetum coccineum
TAGTTCAAATTTATACTTAAATTTTCTAAAAAGAAATTTTCTCTATATCATGGTAATTATATGTAAAAAAAATGAAAAAAAGAGGTAAAAATAATAATAAACTGTGGCCTGATAAAAGTTTACTGTATCTTGCCGGCTCACAACTGATGTTGCAGTCTTCTAAATAAGGCACATAGTAATTATCCGAGACTGATAAAAGTTTGCTGTATCTTGCCGGCTCACAACTGATGTTGCAGTCTTCTAAATAAGGCACATAGTAATTATCCGAGACTGATAAAAGTTTGCTGCATCTTGCCGGCTCACAACCGGTATTGCAGCCTTCTAAAAGGTCGAGGATTTCAATTGTATCTTAGTTATGTTAATGTTTAGTGCAATAAATGTGATTTAATAAATATAGGGAAAATCTTTTTTTCTTAAATTTAAATATGCTTTTGAACTAAGACTATTACATTTTAAGTTGTGATTTTATGTATATACGGGAAATCCAAGGGTGTTGAAACCGAAGGTCCGTGAGTCCCGATACTAGTCTATGTGGGGTATCAAAAGCCTAGTCACTTAGCCACAAGGTTGGGATGTGCCAAGACGAAAGTCGCTACATGGGATGATCTCGCCTTCAAACTCATTATTCTCGGGTGGAACGTGAAGCATAGAAATTTTGCAAAACGTTGATCCATGGTTGAAATTCGAAATAAGCACATTCACCTAAGATATAATAATTGTCGGGAGTGAAAAGTTCACAAGTTACAAATATTAGTAGTGTTAGCATCTTAACTTATACTTAAAGGTGATTTCATTTTAAGCTTGGTTTGGGACAAGTGAAAAGTCGGGGACGATGAATTTATCCTTTTTGGGCATTTTAGGATTGAAATGTTTCTTGTTCTATGATCCCTAAAAGTTATGAAAATAACAAAAGTCAAACACGTTAGTTAGTTGCTTGAAATGAAAAGTACAAAAAAAAATGAGAAAACGGGAAAAATACAAAAATATGAGTGGGAATAAGTGTGAATATTTAAAAAATGGTCAAAACAGGGCTTTTCAAGACTATTGATTCTTTAATTCTCCTTGTTGAACACTTAGCTACTTTTTGAGGTAATTAGTCGAGGAGGATTAAGATTCTTGGTTTTCTTAAGTGTTTACTTACGGCATTGTGTGAGGACACGGTAATAGTTTAGTATGGAGGATTTCGGTATGTGCTTAATTAGACATACCATTTACCTTTAAAAACGAGCCTAAATGACCAAAAACGGACATAAAATGCCAAATATATGCTTGTTTTGTGATTTATGCTGTGCAGGTAACGTATATTGACTAAAGGACAAAAATCAAGCCAAAATGGACAAAACCAAGCACGGGAATGGAAAGAGCGTGAAAAGTCAAAAAGTCAAAGTCAACCAAAAAGTTAACCAAGTCAAAGTCAAAAGTCAACGACGAAGCCAAACCCGAAGAAATCTTAAATGTGCCAACCCGTACCCATTTAACGGGCCGGGTCAGCCCATTAAGCTTATTGTATAAAAACTTATAAGTTTTAAAGCCTTAAAACCTTTTATAAGTCCAAATATTACCCGACCCAAATATAAGCCCAAACCAACACTTAACAGCCCATTACATACGTAGTCCTTTAACCATTACATCGTTAGTCCTCAATGACTAACATTGTTAGTCCAAAAGGACTAACGATGCAACAACCTCACAAAGTGAGAGCTAACCTCCGTTTACCCCAAAACATATAAAATCCCTTTCCCGCCAACACTGTTTATCATCCCTAGAAAACCCTTTGTGTGTTTGTCTCTGCCATAACCAAACAAAAACCTTCTCACCCCACAACAAAACATCACTATTCCATCAAAACCCACACCGTAAAACACCAAATGCCATGTTGGCAATCCTCTAAACTCCCATTCGTTCAAGGATGAAGACAAAGAATGGATGGTTGAGATTAATGAACTTGAAGAACACTCAAAATTGATGGCTATGATAAACTTTGGGACTTACTCACACAAGAAAAACAACAAGCACACATATGTCAGCTTATTCGGCTATATATAGGCTTATTTTTTCATTGTAAAAGTATCTAATGTAGTAGTAGTTTTAGGAGTAGTATAGTTTTATTTTACTGCTTATCTTTAATTTATTATACTCTAGTTTTTAAAGCCTTGTAATCTTTTAAAGTTTTAATGAAATTTTAGTTTTAAGATTTTATGTTAATCTGTTTTACTTTTATGCTTTTTATTGGTTAAACTATTTTCAAATCTGTTTTTACAAGATCTTTAAACTCACTACTACGCAGTTAAGCTTCTCAATAGCTTAACTGAGTTTTCTGTTTTATAAACTCAAAAGAAGGAAATTATAGTTTAAGCTCTTGGATAATAAGCCAGACAAAGATGGGATTATGGGTTTACTAGCTTATTCTAAACAAGCTGGAGCTTGTTAGATAAGCTCATAGAGAATTGATATCCCTGTTTTAAGCAAGGGAGAGTTGTAAGTGTCACTTTTTAATTTTATAGCTTATTTATAGCTTAATCTGTTCCAGCTTATTCTCTGTGCTTTTTCTTGCTTATGTCTCCTTAATAATGCTTATTGTTCTTGTTAATACTTTTTAGATATGATTTTCAGCTTATATGTTTTTGTTTAAGTGTTTTTATACAATCTGCCTATTTTAGCTTCAAAACTGCTTACTATGCATTTGCCCATTAAGTTCTTATTTCTCCTGGGATTTTGCTTATTTGGCTTTGATTATCTTTGGTCTTAATCTATTTGCTTAGTTTATAGCTTTTCATGTTCTGTTTTAACTTCTAAGTTAGTTTTCAGAATTTAAAGGGGTGTTTGGTTTAGCAGTCTTAACCAAGAGTTAAGACTGCTATGGTGTTTTGTGTTTTTAAAATTAGTTTCAGTTAGCTTTAAGTTGGTCCACATAGTAGTGTTAACAAGTTTTAATATGTTTTTAGTAAGTTTTTTTTTTGTTTTCTGCAAGTTTTCAAAAGTTCCAAATGTAAAAGTGATTTAATCAGCTTATTTGTGCTTCTTCATAAAAAGTCCTTATGAGGTGTGGTTTTTGCATCAAAGTGAGCTCAAATTACATATTTCATTTGATAGTGTCATAGTCTGATTGTCATTTTTGGTTTTAGTCCAAAACTGCCATGGTCAGGTTTTCAGTTTTCTAATGATAAACTCCACTTTTTGATCTTCAAATCTAGATATTATAAGTTTTTTTTAGAATCTGAATTTAATAGCACAAGTTCATTGTGCTATAAGCTCAAATTGTTTGAGCTTGTTTTTAAAATTAGCTTTTGTTTACTAGCTTATTTTTATGGCTGCAAAAAGCCTTTTGTCCTTGAAAAACTCAGCAGCTACTGAGTGTAGTTAGCTTTTTCATCAAGCTTTTTCACGGCTTATCTTAATTTTAAACTCATTTTTAATTGCTGATTATTGAAGCTTATTGGATAATCTTTTCAGGGGTATAAGTTATTAAGCCATAAGGATAGCTTATGGCTTTTAAAAAGTGGCTTAAATGTAGCTTGTTAGCCCGTTTGTCTGTTTTTCTGCAATCTGTCTTATTTGCTTTTTAAAGCTTTTTAGCTTATTAATTTTGCTTATTTTTGTTCTTAGTTGCTTATTAGGTTTAGCTTATCATGTTTTCTAGCTTATTTGTCATTTTCAATTGTTTATTAGCTTTAATTCTTAGTTTAAAAAGTTAAAATTAGTTTAAAATCTGTCATTGTGGTTATTTGATTTAAAAAGCTCTTCAGTGCCTTTCTGCTTATTTTCCTAGTTTACTTTTGTTATCATAGCTTATTAGGTCTGGCTAGTTAACTATCTTTGCTTATTTGCCTGTACATTGTGCTTATTAGTTAAAATAATCCCATAGTTTAGCCCTTTTTCATTTAGTGTTAAAAAAGCCTTTCTGTCACTTATTTTTGCTCATTTCCAGCTTATTTCCAATATTTGTAAAAAGTTGTTTTTTTTAACTTTGTTATTTTAGCTTATTTTATAAGTTTCTAAAAAGAAAAATTTTTAAAAATGTTTTCAAAAAAAGAGAGGTCACAGGGGTCGACCCTGTGACCTCCCCCTTTATATACCAAAGCCTCAACATACACACTCACTGCCAATAGCGCCCTTGGGTCTTTTTCGTTTTACTTTGCACATTTTAATCTTTTACCCCTTTTTTAGCATTTAAGCCTTTCAGCCAAATTTAGCTTATTTTTGGCTTATTTAAATAAGTTGTTTTGACGCTTTTATTTTTATTAGATTTAGAACTATTCAAGGTACTTTTCATGAATTTTTCAGATTTTTCCAAATTAGTTTAATATTTTTTATATTTAATTTAGATTAAAACTGTTTTAAATTCATTATAAATAAAATAAAAATCAAAAAAATATAATTCTTTTTTTTAATTTTCTTTTATCATTTAGAACTTAGGAAAATTAAATTTGCTTTCGTAGGGTTAAATTTGTAGAATTTAGTTTTTTAAAGAACGGGTTTTGATACCGTTAACGTTTTTCGTGTTTTTAACTTATTTGCTTTCGTTTTTAGTTTACCTTTACTTGTTTTTCCCGTAGAATGAGAAAACCCAATCAAAAGTTTTGTTATTCAAACATTAAATATCGAACCGACTCTCGACTCTCCATTTCACGCCTCGTCCGGGTGATCACTTGCCCGGAATCATTTATATCATACCCGTAAGTTTGTTGACCTTTTTCCTAAAGGGTTGACTAGGTTGACTTGCGAGGATTTTATATTTGATATTTTATTATACTATTTGATATATAATTACCCTAAAAAAGGTGATTATTAGTGATCTGAAAGTAATGTTTGAACCTGACATAAAAAGTGAAGTGTGGAGATATCTACAAGGATACAAAGTGACTATTTAGAAGCCGTTTGATACCTGTGGAGTGCACTTTGTGAGGTTTAAAAATCTACATATCTTTATGTTGGTTGAGAAAAGATATCCCCTTACACCAATAACAATCACAAACATGCTGAACAAAAAGCTTCAAGCTGACCATTGGAATGAGATGTGTTATCAACTACTCAAGCTCATGATAAAGCAGGAAAGGGTCAATGAAGTGTTTGAATGCATTCTCCTAGTGATGGTGAAGACTTTTAATGAAGAAACTTAAAGATTCAGATGATGAACATCAAGTTTAGGGGATGATTGTTGGAATTAAAAGACTTCAAAATGATTCTTAAAGTCACTGCTGCTCAAATATATATTAGTGCTGTCAAGCATAACTTAATGTTGCTGGTAATACTAATGAAAATTATACTTAAGTAGTTAGTACTAGTAGTATAAAAGTTACTACTGTTAGTATATATTAGTACTGTTAGTATAAAGTTACTGCTGCTAGTGGAAGTTAAGACTGCTCAGAGATGAAGACTAAAAACATGCCAAGTAGTTACTATTGCTAGTACAAAAGTTAGTACTGCTAGAGTAAATTTCTAAGTAATTAATACTGCTTGTACTCAGTTACAACTGCTGAGTGATTACTACTACTGGAAGGATTATGCCGACAGAGATTAGATCAATGACTTATCAGAGAAGAGATAAAGATTGATTGGAGAACAAGAATACTTACGAAGATAAGTATTAGTTATTTGTAAAGAAGATATGTATAACTTATTTGTTTAAGAGATTATGTTTGCTTATAGAAAAGATCATGATAACTTAAGAAAGTATTGTAAATCTTGTAGGACTCCTTGGTGTATAAAAGGAGGTCCAAGAGCATAATGTTAGATATACATCTTTGATATTCGTAGCTTCAAGGTTTTGTAAACCCTAACACTATTAAGAGTTTTCATTTTATATTGCGGCTGAAAGTTTGATAAACTATTGTTATTAATCTTGTTTTTTACTGTTTTCATTAGAATTCTTCTTAGTATCATAGACTAGATTCGGCATAGTCTTTGATATATTCAATCAAAGTTTCTACCATAGTTGTCTTGGATTTCTTCAATACAACTAAGCCTTTTACAAGCTAAGCAAGATCTATTCAAGTGGGATCAACAAGAAGGATGCTGAAGATCCAGGGATTGAAAGTGGAAATCCAACTGAAGGGAATGAAGATAGTGAGGTTCTAAGTATAGAGGAGTCAAGAGTTAATCAAGAAAAGGATGCTAGTGTTAACAGCACTAACACTATTAATACTGTTAGTCCAACTGTTAATGCTGCTGGCATAGAGGATAATGTTGTTGATGAAAATATAGTCTATGGATGTGCTGATGATTCAAATATGCCTAAATTGGAAGATATTTGTTTATTCAAATGACGATGAAGATGTTGGTTTAGAGGCTAACATGAACAATTTAGATACATTTATGCCTTTCAGTCCTATTCCAACAACAAGAATTCATAAAGATTATCTAATTGAACAAATTATTAGAGATTTGAATTCAGCATCTCAAACCAGAAGGATGACAAAGAGTGTGACTGAACATGCTTTGTTTAGTTCAGTACATCAGAGGACCAACCATAAAGACTTTTATAATTGTCTATTTGCATGTTTCTTATCACAAGAAGAGCCCAAGAAGGTAATCCAAGCATTAAAAGATCCAAGCTAGATAGAAGCTATGCAAAAGGAGCTTCTGCAGTTTAAGTTACAATAGGTTTGGACCTTGATGGATTTACCTAATGGCAAAAGGGCCATTGGTACTAAATACAGGAACAAGAAAGATGAAAGAGGTATTGTGATTAAGAATAAAGAAAGATTGGTTGTACAAGGATACACACAAGAAGAAGGAATAGACTATGATGAGGTTTTTGCTCTAGTTGCCAGAATTAAAGCAATCAGGTTATTCTTAGCCTATGCCTCATTTAAAGACTTTGTGGTTTATCAGATGGATGTCAAGAGTGCTTTTCTTTATGGTAAGATTGAAAAGGAAGTCTATGTTTGTCAACCACTAGGATTTGAAGACCCAGACTTTCCTGACAGAGTATACAAAGTAGAAAAGGCACTTTATGGACTGCATCAAGCTCCTAGAGCTTGGTATGAAACCTTGTCAACTTATTTATTAGACAATGGGTTTTAGAGAGGAAAGATAGACAAGACTTTATTTATCAGAAGGGTCAAAAGTATATGTGGATGATATCATTTTTGGTTCTACAAAGAAGTCATTATACATTGAGTTTGAGAAGATGATGCATAAGAAGTTTCAAATGAGCTCTATGGGTGAACTTATATTCTTCCTAAGACTGCAAGTGAAGCAAAAGGAAGATGGGATTTTTATAAGTCAAGCAAGTATGTGACTGAGATTTTGAAGAAATTTGGCTTTAGTGATGTCAAAACAGCAAGCACACCCATGGAAACCCATCAGCCTTTGCTCAAAGATGCAGATGGTGAAGACGTAAATAAACACTTGTATAGATCCATGATTGGATCATTGAGGTATCTAACTTCTTCAAGGCCTGATATTATGTGTGTAGTATGTGCTTGTGCAAGATTCCAAGTCAATCCTAAAAGTTTACATCTTCATACTGTGAAAAGGATCTTTAGATATACTTAAAAGGTCAACCTAAATTGAGCCTTTAGTATCCCAAGGATTCACCTTTTGATTTGGTGGCATACACTGACATCGACTATGCAGGAGCAAGCTTAGATAGGAAGTCCACAATAGGAGGTTGTCAATTCCTAGGGTGTAGATTGATTTTATGGCAATGCAAGAAGTAGACTGTGGTTGCTAATTTAACAACTAAAGCTGAGTATATAGCTGCTTCCAATTGCTGTGGACATGTACTTTGGATTCAAAATCAATTGCTGTATTATGGATATAACTTTATGCAGACTAAAATTCATATTGATAATAAGAGTACTATTTGCATATTGAAGAACCATGTTTTTCACTCAAAGACAAAGCATATTGAGATTAGGCATCACTTTATCAGAGATTCTTATGAGAAGAAGCTTATCCAGATGATCAAGATTCACACAGTTCAGAATGTTGCAGATTTGCTCACAAAAGCATTTGATGTTAGCAGATTTCAATATCTGATTGCAAGTATTGGAATGCTTAACCTCTGAAGTATTGATTGATAGGAGATTAATTGTTTTAATATGCAGCGGATTATACACAAATGATAATTGAAATGGAATGCAAAAGATGCTAAGGATGGAAATTTGAGTTAGTATTGGTAACTTCAAGTTTCTGTTGTTAAGTATAATTAGTTTTGCTAGTTATACTTAATACTGCTGAGTTAATACTGTTAGTTATACTTACTACTGCTGGTATTATTAATATTGTAAGAATTAAAAGAATAAGTGAGAATAATAACAGAAAGAGAGATGTGTGAAAATAAAAATAGATAGAGTAAATTGGTAAGAAAAAGAATTGAGAGAAATAGTAAGCTGAAAAATAGAAAGAGAGATGTGTGAAACAAAAACAAACAGAGAGAATTGTGAGCTAAAAGAATTGAGAGAAAGCAAAAACAAACAGAGAGAATTGTGAGCTAAAAGAATTGAGAGAAAGTAAAAACAGACAGAGGTTTTATCTAGTCCTTTGGATGTAAACCTATCATAGGCTGATGAGTTTCTAAAACCTATCATTGGTTTTATCTAGTCCTTCAGATCTTGATGCAGTAAAATTCTCAAATTGCTGCTTCAGAATGGTCTTCTGTATTTTCTTTGATTCTTTGTTGCCTCCAAACCTGGTCTTGATATCTTCTCATAGGGTCTTTGCATCCTTGATTCCATGAAACTTCAATAGGTGCTCATCAAGAATGGCCAACAACAAAGTGCTTTTTGCTTTCAATTCATTATTTCTTGCCAGCTTTTGTTCTACGGTTTTAGGAGGAATGGGACCTTCAGCACTAGTTGAAATAGCAGGTGCATCACCATTCACAATAACCTCCCAAAGAACATAATCAATGTGAGTAAGATATTGCTCCATTCTCATGCTCCATAGATCATAGTCTCTTGTTTTGAGTATAGGAAGTTTTAGTGCAGACACTGTTTGGGTAGTTTCTGACTGTGATTCCATATTCTCTTTGATTATGAGATCTTGTTTAGATATAGGGTTCTTCTTATTCAGAGTTTCTCAACAAGCTCTGATACCACTTGTTGATCCCTTCTTGACAGATCTTACTTAGCTTGTTAAAGCTTAGTTATATTGGATAGATTCAAGACAACTATAGTAGAAACTAAGATTGAGAATATCACAAACTATGCGGAATCTAATTTGAAATACTAAGAAGAACAATGAAACAGTAAAACAAGATCTTTACTAAACTTTTAATATATTGAATACTATTTTAAATTACAAAATAGATATGAATACAAACTATAATTGCTATGCAAACTATGAACACTGGTATGTACTTAATTACATATACCTTTTACCTATGAAAACAAGCCTAAATGATCAAAAACGGACATAAAATGCCAAATATATGTTTGTTTTGCTTTGTATTCTGTGCAGGTATCGGATATTTACTAAAGGACAAAAACGAAGCCAAAACGAGAAAACCGAGCACGGGAATAGAAAGAGCGTGAAATGTCAAATCCAAAGACGTATGCATCTTAAATGGGCCAACCTGTACCCAAGTTAATGGGTTAGGTCAGCCCATAAAGCTTTATCTATAAGCCTTATAGTTTAAAAAGCCTAAAGTCTAATCATTATAAACTGACCCAAGATCAAAAGCCCGTTAGCTAACACTTAACCTAAACCAATTACACCATTAGTCCTTATGGGTTTACATTATCAATCCTTGGGAACTAACACAGTTAGTCCCTCAACTATTTTCTCGTTAGTTTTGTAGCTTTTCACCACTAGTCCTTAACTTTACACCACTAGTCCCTAACACATTACACCACTAGTCCCTACACCTAACTTTCCCCCTAACACCCATTATCCTTTAACAAACACACTCACTCATATAAAGCCCATTTACCCGCCAAAAACACTATTCATCTATCACTCTCACCTTGACCCTGCACTAAAGGCAAAACCCTACCCCAGAAGATGACAAAGGATTGCCACCTTGGCAATCCCATGAAGATTGATTGGCTAATGAGACAAGTTTTCAAGATTAATGGCTGTGATCAAAACAATGTAACACAAATGAAGAATCAAGGGCTCAGAATTGAAGGCTTGGAGAGCACTAAAATCCTCTCACAGAAGAAACACACCTCAAAGACCTAGAGGCTTCTCTATTCGGCTATAAATAGAAGACCATTGTCACACATTAGGAGTAGTTTTTTTAATCTAGTTTTTAATAGTTTTTATTGTATTTTATAGCTTATTTTAGTTTAAATCAGCTTATTGTAACTTTATTCCAAGTCTTGTAATGTTTTTTTTAAGTTTAATGAAATTTATGTTTTTATGTTAAAGTCTGTTTTTATGTTAATGCAATTTTAGGTTATGAAAATGTTTGTTAATCTCTTATAAGCTCTTATTTATTTATATTTAAGTTGTTTTACTTAAGCTATATAAACTTTTCCATAGTTTATATAGTTTAAGCCATTTTTCACTCAAAAGCTTTATTGGAAGATAAGACAGATTTAGAAGGGCTTATAGGGTTTTACTAGCTTATTTTTTAAACAAGCTAGAGCTTGTAGATAAAGCTCTAAAAGAGCCTTTATGCTTGGGACAATGTAAAAATCCATCTTGCGGGATCTGAACTCACCAAAGAATACAAAGAATCTCAGTTGTATGATGAATTTGAACGCTTCAAGATGCTTCCTGGTGAAAATATCAATGAGTACTATGTCTGGTTCCACAAGCTTGTTAATGACATGAGGAATATTAGGATAACTATGCCTAACATTTAACTAAACTCCAAGTTTGTCAACAACATGTCACCTGAATGGGATAGATTTGTCATAGCAATTAAACTGAACAAAGTTCTGAAAGAGACAAATCATGAACAGCTGTATGCATACTTGAAACAACATGATAAGCATGCTGTACAAGATCGACTGATAATTGAAAGAATCACTCCACCCACTAATGATCCGCTTGCCTTTGTCTCAAGTGTGCAACCCTACTCCCAACCATCACAGAGTCAGTCTCTTTAATATCAATCATCCACAACACCTTCTCAGTCTCAAAATGTCCAATCGATGACATATCTACAATTTGCTGAACCATCATCACTTGACACTGGATACACCTAAACTGATGAAATCCTTGACACCTTTACCAAACAATTTGCACTACTTACCTAATCATTCAGAGCAACCCTCCCACAGACAAACAACCAACTTCAAACCTCATCTAACACCCGAAATCAAGCAACTATTCAGGAAGGTCAGAGCGTCATTCAGAATGTTCAAGGATAACATAATCAGAATCAGAGGTATTTGCTCGGGGAAATGGTGCAGCTGGTTTTGGAGGTACACAGAATAGAGTTGGGAATGCTAATGCATGTTATGGAAAGCCTATCAAGTGTTATAACTGTAATAGGATAGGGCATATTCCACATAATTGTACTCAGCCGAAGCGTCTACAGAATTATGATTACTTTAAGGACAAGATGCTGCTGATGTAAGCCCAAGAGAATGGAGCAATGCTGGATGAAGAAGAGTTACTCTTTCTGGTTGGAGAACAACCCAACACTTTTGATGCTGATGTGGATAACCAACCTGTCAGGGATTTGGCTCAGAATGAAGATAACATTTTCTAGGCAGATGAGTGTGATGCTTTTGACTCAGATGTTGATGATGAACCTACTGCTTAGTCTATCTTCATGGCTAATCTGTCATCACCTGGTCCAACAAATCTACAAGCTAGCTCATCTGATGCATCAATATTATTTGAGGTACCTGATCTGGAAAATGCTAATGTTGCTAGTAATAATGATCAGGTCGAGCATGAGATTCATAACGAAGTACAACAGTCAACTGTTATTGACTCAAATAATGCTGATATAGGTAATAGTAATGTTATCCCATATGAACAATATCTGGCCACCAATGATGTTTCTGTTGTACCAAGTTGTGCATCTTCTACTCCAAATAATGCATATGTGTTGATTGATAATAATGTGCACACTCCTAATGAACCGTTAGTAACTGAACTAGCCATATATAAGGAACAAGTTGCCATATATGAACAACGTGCTAAGTTTAAACTTATTGAACGGGAACAGAGAATGGATGATTAAATGCGTATACTTATATAAGATCATAATCGAATAGAAGAAAAACTAAAACAGAAGCTACATTTTGTTAAGCTACAGCTTAACCACTTTGTTAAAAGTCACATGGTAATACAAGAAAATGTAAATACTTTACAACAGACATTTAAGCAAAGAGAGTCTCAACTTTTGAATGATTTTTCAAACCTGAGAAAGCTAAAGGATAAACTTGAAAAAAAGTTACACGCACAAGATCAATCCATTCAAACTGTTCATATGATGCTGAAACCTAAAAAGTTGTGTGAACAATATTTAGAAATAGCCATAGGTGCGCAGAACCCTTTTTACCTTAGAAAGGCCAAAGTGGCTCAACCAACACTTTATGATGGTAATGAAATTATTAATCCGGACCATGACCCTACGAATGTCCCATCATCTGAGGAAGACCT
The DNA here is from genome assembly GCA_026074375.1 of Tanacetum coccineum. Classification (NCBI taxonomy): domain Eukaryota; kingdom Viridiplantae; phylum Streptophyta; class Magnoliopsida; order Asterales; family Asteraceae; genus Tanacetum; species Tanacetum coccineum. Next base: position 12,517 of record BQNB010092783.1, read on the forward strand.
AGAGTTAGCCGAGTTAGCTAGGTAGAAAATGCATGAGAAAATGAATGACCCTGTATGTGTGGAAAAAGGATTAACTGCATACCTCTTAATTATTCCAAAGAGAACTTCCTCGCAACTTTCACACCACAAAGCCAACTAACCCTTTAACAAGTATTTTGGTCCATAGATCTAGAAAAACGTAAGGTCGAAGAGCTAAAGGCAAATACCCCACCCTTGCCAGTTTTACCACATGCTATTGTGTATCCTCCTAATACACCTGTCCATCTGGTCCCCCGAACGCTTCTAACCACAAGTCAAGTAAATATTGGTCTATATGTAATTACTTAACTTTTTTGGGACTTTGAAAAGACGTGTAAGAAACGAATTACACCAACGGGAATAACTAAAAGGGAAAGGGGTTTTGAGCAAACTAAATAGTGTTACTTAACGAAAGTCATTCCATTTTTCAATCTACTCAAAGAACATTTTGACAGCGTTCAAAAATCACTTGTCACTGAAGTTAGAGCAATGAAAGCAGTTTTTGAAAATATGGAAGCGAAAGTGGACCAGAATGCTGTAGACAAAAAATGTGGGGAGATTGAACGTAAAAATCTCCTCATCGCGAATGAGAATTTAATTGTTGAATGCTTGTCCAAAGATGTGTTTTATACTGCAACTGATTTTGTGTTAAATGTATCTAGATTTACTGACATGCATGATGCATTCACTATTGCTCAAAAACGTATTGCCGACCTTGAATCTGAAAATCTTAATCTGAGAAACAAGATTCAAAATGATGATCATGACTTAATGATAAAACATTTTTCCAGACTTGAAGTTGAACATTTCAACTTACAATTAAAGTATCAAAATCTCAAAGAATGTTTTGGAAACAAAAAACCAGTGACATCTTCGGATGATCCGTCATTTGATTTACTGTTTGTCATCGGACAACTAAATGAACAGATTCAAAGTCGAGGCAATACGATTCGTGAATTAAAGGAGAAAATTTCTTGATTGACAAAGAAAAATAGTGATGCAGATCCCATTTTTAACCTTAAGGCGTTAGTGTCTCAGAAAAAAGATTTAACTGCAAAACTCAATGCCCTTCACGATCTCAACGAGCGCTTTCGGGCAAAAAATGCAAAAATTAAGCAGCATTACAAGGAATTGTATGATTCAATTAAAATAACGAGAGCTAAAACCATTGAACACATAACTTCTTTGATTGCAAGTAATGATAACTTCAAAGCTCAACTTCAAGAAAAAGGGTTTGCAATCGCAGCATTAAAAAATGAGTTAAGAAAATTAACAGGAAATAGTGTGAATACTAAGTTTGCAGAATTGTCAATCTTAGGGAAATTGGTTTTACAGCAACATAGAAACCAATCAGTTATTAGACAACCGAATGTGTTTAAGTCTGAACGACCTAGAATTTTAAAGCCACAGTTTGCCTTCCAAGTTAATGTCAATAACGATTTGTCAAAACCAGTCACTATACGTTATTTGCCCAAGGAAAGAGAATATGTTGTTGCAAAACCTCATCACATGATTGCACCTGGCTCATCTAGGTATAGCCCAAATGACATGGTTCATAATCACTACCTAGAGGAAGCTAAGAAAAAGACACAAGAAAGCAGTACGAACTCAGACTCTAGTGTGATGCCTTCTGCTAGATCATAAAGCACAGCTAATGGTAGCAAACCAAAACCTAGGATCAATAACCAAAAGTCTAGGAATTGGCCTGCATCTAAGACTAGCTACGTCACAACAAAGACTATGCCCATAGCATAACACTCTAGGAATTTTAGAAATTTTTCTGACTCCAAACATTTTGTTTGCTCGACATGTCAGAAATGTGTCTTTAATGCAAATCATGATTCTTGTGTAACAAAATTCCTGAATGAAGTCAACTCACATGCTAAGGTTCCATCCAATAAGACAACGAACAGAAACAAACCCGTAGAGCAAACAAGTTTTGCAAAGAAACCAGAAAGACAGATCCCAAAAGGACATAGGATTTCAATAAAAAAGACTTCCATTATGCATGAGAAAACAATGACTCCTAGATCTTGTCTTAGGTAGAAATTGACGGGTAAAATTTTCAAGACAGTTGGTCTTAGGTGGGTTCCTACTGGAAAGATATTCACATCTAGCACAACTAAGGTTGACAGTGAACCTCCAAATGGTTCAAATGAGGATATTACTAACCCATATGAATGCGAAAAAACTCTTGATGTCAGTGCAGGTACTCTTAACTTAAGTACAAGTACATCTTTCAATCCTAAAAAGGAAGGACTTAGAGTTTGATTGCTGAAAAGACTGATATCTCATAAACCATGGCTTCAAGGAATTCTGATCTGATGAACAAGCAATGACGTTTAAACACTGCAGTTCAAGCCTCGGTCCTCAATGTCAACAAATGGCGTCTGTTGACAACACTTCAGGCCCCGTTCATTAAAAGAAAAGAAAAGTATACGATTCAGTGCGCTTTATCTTCAAAAGAAGAGAAATCTTCTTGTATCCTATGTATATACTATAAATTAGAAAAACACAAAAAGATTTTCCAATTCTTATAATAATTTTATAAAAAGAAAATACAAAAATATAAAACCTACAAAAAACCATAAAAAATTAGAAAACAAAAAATACCAAAAATTATTTTTCAAGACATGTCTTCTGAAAATCGATAATATTTACGGATCTAGAAATGTCATTCAATAAAGACACGGATCTTTAAATAAATTTCGAGCATAAGTTCAAACTTTCAAAACATGTCTTCATGGCTTGCTATTATTTCTGATATGCAACCCGGTTTTTAAAATGAGGAAATCTCATCGCCAAAAAGATAGCTGTTCCTTACAATGGCTGATTAAGTTCTCCTGGGCATGGATTACTTTATATTCGTGCACCCTCGATCTAATGTACGCTTCAATGCATTATTTCTTGATACAGAAGAGAAGTCTTCTTTCTAACCAAATAATTTTTATTCTATGATTCTTCAAAAATTATTTGTGTTAACCACGGTGGTAAAAGTGTTGTTTGAAAAATCAATCAGATCTGGATTTCTCATAAAAAAAATTGACACTCAGTCAATGACTACAGCTCTTTCAATTGAAAACGGGTCATCGATTGAGGGGGAGAGTGTTTTTTTCAAATTTTATGACATCAAACGGTCGTATTAATTCATTCTATACTTAAACGGAAATGGTTTTGTATTTAAATGGGGTGATAATCTTAATTTGAAGGGGAGTTAATTTATTCTAACTCAAAGAGCCAAATGTGTCATTAATTAGAAAGATTAGGGACTTATGTGCAACTTGTTAAATGTTTCCTAGCTGTAATTAACTACAAGGACCAGTTGTGCCATTTGCAAATCTTATTTAACCTTAAATTCTTAATACTGAAAATACAAGAAGCTTGAAATCCTAGGGACTAAATTTGCCAACTTTAAATTGCTAAGATATGGCTGTTAGGATTAGATGATTCGAGTTTGATGTTTAAATATGATCCCCATGCATTTGTATGATCTGATTGAATGATTCTTGAATGTTGATTGATCTTTGCTAGTCGATTACAGTTTGATGGTTGTCGATTAAGTGATTGCGTACTAGTGTTATGCTCAGGATTGTACTTTCTGTGTTGGAATTAGGTCCCTAAGATCTTGAATTGAAAGTTGAAATATGATTGAATTGCATATGAGTGATAGTTGTTTACTTGAAAATTCCTGGTAGCGTTTTGATGATGATTTAAGTCTACCGTTTGTGATTTAATCTCACCTTAATCAAATATGGCATGTCAATCAATCATGGCCAAAATTCTCATCTAGCATCAAACATCTTTCATGTCTGCCTATCTTTGTTGGCAGAATTCTGCAGATAACATGGCTAATGAGCATGTTCCCTCTCCTGCTACCACAAGATCTGATGATCAGATTCTGCTATTTAATCCCTGGGTGTCAATTGGAAAGGGTAATCATGTTTTGGATCTACAAAAGAAGCAAAGGAACCTAATCTTCATATCTCTGTGGATACTCTGCATAACACAAAATTCTTCAGAGCTCTCACTGCATCAGCTGATGCGCCTTCCAGCTTTACAACGACAACTAAAACAACATCAACACTTCCACCACCACCACCTCCACTATAACAATCAATAGTTCATCGAGATATTCAGTAGAAGGTTAAAGATCTTAAGAATCTTCATGAATCTCGAATGCTTCTTTAAGTGGAAGGTTCAGAGATATCGACTACCGACTAATCAAGAGAATAGAATGATTTCATCATTCCAACATTAAGGTCAATATTATCTGTTATGTAACATACATCTTGTACATTATCAGTAGTATGGAATTAGATGTTATGTGTTAGTCTATGAATTTTTCATGAGTTTTTTGTTAAACTTAAAATTCTTCAAAATTATCATAACTGACACTAACATAGACCCTCATAATTTGAGGGGGATCAGTAATATGTTCCAAGTGTGGCTTGTATATAATTGGCTCATGTTTCTCCTAAAATTTTAACATATTTAAATCCATTGGGATCCAAAATCTCAACGGGTTTGAAATTTTTAATCAGGGGAGAAAATAGGATTAAAATATGCAATCTGATAAAAAATGTGATCTTTTGAACTCAAGTGTAGGCTCTCCCATATGTGCTAAACTCTTTCGAATATCGACGCACATATTAAGGGGGAGCGAATGGTATATGATGGCAATTTTGGAAATACCAATGACAGATCCTGTAATTACTTTATCGGAGTTATAAGGATGGTAAGGTTAGGTACTCGTTCCCACGATCCCGCCAGAGCCGAAGGGATCTACCCAGGGACAATCCACTAGTTAGTATAGAAGTCCTTAGGTATGATTATAAAAGGAGTAATGTGAGAATAAGGGAATAGTACGGACTGAGATGGAGCTAGTACTGGAACATACCCAACAAGGTACTAGTAATGAAGTCTTGGTAAGCACTGAAGGGGTTGAAGAATGAAAAAGAAATGTTAAGATAAAGGGTGAAAAGAAAGTAGCCCTCCTTAAACATTAGGCAGAAACCGGGTCACTACATATGTTGTCAGAATCACATGGTTGATTGCTGACATTGAAGACAAGTATCATGGACCCAGTGATACGCTGCACAACCCTCCCTAGCCACTCAAGATCCCTCAAAGGATTCTTGTTTCATTTCTCATTAAGATAAATACATTTCTATTATCTCTCTCACTCCAAGTTAGACGATATTAAAAAGGTGGCAGTTTGCTCCAGCCTCTGACTACTAAAATCTAAAAGTGCACTATTGAGTCTAGAGCCTTAAGATCATCCATAAATCTCATTAGGACACTAATACAAACTCCGCTTGCTCATCACACACTGTGATTTCAAGTAAAATTTTAAGAGTCCTACGCATTATCCTCGAGGTACTGCCATAACATCCGAGTGATATGAAAGTACTCACAATGAAGATAGAAATCCTTCTAGAGCCAACATCAATCAAGCTCTTGGTAGGTGACATGTGAGATCCACTATGGATTAAACTTGTGACAAATGGAAAGCAACGATGGTGCAATTCTTTATGAATCAAACTGGTTACAGGCAGTGAATTGACGAATAGTTTTTGAAAAACCTTTCGATGTGCTCAACAACTGATTTTCGAGCATGTCGACTTTACTTGTCTTTCAAAACAAATGAGTTTTTGATGAAATTTGATTTTATGATATAAAACTGTCGATGTGTCACAAAAAAAAATTTCTGAGTGACACGCGCCTGATGTTCAAATCAATTTTTCATTAATCAGTGGGTTTTAATTCACTGGTTCACTCACTCCATGCCTTGTCTACTTTGAGACGCTTCGGTTTGAAAACGGCTAGCGTAGCTGCAAAACCTTGTCAAGGAGATTCTTCTTAATTCTACCTGATCACGGGCAGTATTTATACTGAATAACGGGGAACCGTAGTTCTTGCAACCTTATTCAACGAAAGTGAACAAAGACACTTTCGTTTATTTATGACTAACAATTTCTTGCAGGAAATTCCTAACGGTAGACGGTAGCAGCTGATGATATGAGACATGTCAATTTACAGCCCCATGCTCACACTTCAAACTCATTACTAAAGACATGATGATAGCTGAAATACCTACAACACAGCTTCTGCAACTCTGATGCATGCTATTATGATCCAAAAAAGTATGAGCATGCGGGTCTAAAGGTCATAACATTACATGAAGGCAATACTCTACAACAAGGATGATTAAGAGATTTAAAGTAGATGATGATCTCAAAGAAAGCTTAAAGATCACACAAGTCTAAGGAACAAAACTTAAGGATCACTACATAATGTACAAAGGAATCAAAGAATGAAGAATCAAAGACTACGAGCTAAAGTCAGAAGATCAAGATGTAGAATGCTAGAATTCAAATTGTATTTTTAGGGGTGACCTCCCTTAGGGAGAGATTGTTAGGTTTAAGAAAAAGACTTGGTCACCCCGTGTATTGTCTAGAATAGCATAGTTCATAGTTTAATTGTAAGCGTATGACTCATGGTATTGGGTCGGGTCATTTACCCACTTATAAGCCCATACCATCGCCTATTAGGGCATCTAAACACATGTATTTATACCCCTTTCTAGCCATGGGAAGGGGTTGGTTTTTCATTTGATATTACACACACTTAAGGTGTTTCTCTTACTAGAAATCTCACTTTCTCTCTCTATAATATAAGGCCCAACCCCTAATCCTTACCTTGTGTTGTGATATCCAATATACTACAAAGTTTTAGACCATGTCTCCAGACACAATGGTGCATCAATGAACTATAAAAGATTTGACTATGTTGATGCACAAGGCAGATCCAAGTCTGTAATGGCTTGGGTCCCCAAGAGAGCCTGACTCTCTTACTTTTTGTGCAGAATCCATAGCTAGAATTGCAGGAAAAAGGAGTAATTGACAGTAGATGCTCTAGGCACATGACTGGAAATAAGTCCTACCTCTCAGATTATGAAGAAATTGATGGTGGATTTGTTGCCTTTGGAGGAGATCCTAAAGGAGGTAGAATCACCGGTAAAGGTAAAATCAGTACAAGTAAATTCGATTTTGAAGATGTGTACTGTTAGGAATATTTGTATTTATTAGTTCCTACTGGTAGGTATGTAGTTCCTACTGGTAGAGTAATTGCTACTGATAGTGTAATAGTTGCTACTAGCGGGTATGTAGTTCCTGCTGCTTATGATATTAGTCCTGGTAGAGTAAAGTAATTACTCCAGGATAAGTTTAGTTCGTTTAAACTATGGATAGGCATGAGAAGTAGTAGATAGACTCATGGAATCGTAATTCTAGGAGAATTAGTTTAGGGTTTCATATCTATAAATGAAACCACACGGTTTAGGTTGGCAGACACGATTGAACAATCAAGAAATAGTTTTATGATTAGTAGAAAAGATCCATAGAGGATCAAAGTATTGTTCTTAGTAATTCTTCTTTAGCACTATTGTTTATTTTCCGCATGAACAATAGGTTGTGTTGTTAGACTCTCACAGAGTTACTTTTGATTACATTAGTACTCTATATCCTTCACAGGCTTAAAAGATCTATCTAGGGCTGAGACCTACAAGTGGTATCAGAGCCTGGAGAGAGTCTCTATTGAAGAATAATTACTGTTATTGCTTCTAAATCATTATAATGACTTCACCGTATCCAACACCACCGTTTACTGGACCATCACCATCCGATTCTTCATTCTCCATCCCAACAACATCCGAACCAGTCTTTTCTATGGCAACAACTGAACCTGTATTTCAGGCACAAACTTCCTCCTCTGCACAACCCTCACAAAATCCTCAGCCTCAATACCAGCAATATAATTCAACAACTGTTTCCAGCAGTAATGCCAAATTCCCTTATTTAAAAAAAGAAGAGTATGAAACTTGGGCAATGAAGATGGAATATTGGATCATGAACACTGACCACAATCTGTGGAACATTGTTCTTCAAGGAAACAGCAGGAAACGAACAGGTAGAGATCCAAGAGGCAACATAATGATTCTTCCTCCTGTCACTATGGAAGAACAGATTGCTGTACAACGAGAGATAAAAGCTAGAACTATTCTACTTCAGTCTCTACCAGAGGATCATATGGCTGACTTTCATCATCTTGATGATGCTAAGGATATCTGGTTGGCAGTAAAAGCCAGATTTGGAGGGAATGAAGAGTCAAAGAAGATGAGGAAGTCAATGCTTAAGCAGGAGTTTGCAGACTTTAAGATATCTGAATCTGAAGGTTTGCACAAGGGATATGATAGGTTTCAGAAGGTGCTGAGTCAACTGAATCAAATGCAAGCAAGGCCAGATAATGAAGACTGCAACATGAAGTTCCTTAGAGCTTTACCACCTTCTTGGTCACAGGTAGCAATCACCCTTAAAACAAAGGGTGGTCTTGATTTCTTAAGCTTTGATGATTTATATAACAAGCTTAGGACACTTGAGATTGATGTGAAAGGTGGTTCTAGCTATGATTCAAGAGTTCCTGCTGCTCCTACACACTCAGCTTTCATTAGTGCTGCTAGCACTAATTCCAAGTGGTCAACTGCTGACTCCAAAGGTCAACCTTCTACTGTTAACTATACGATAGATTATAATTAAACTAAAAGGGAAGTTTGTACTGCATATTCGTTAATTGTGACAGGATTCACATGTCAGGTCTTAATGATGATGTCCTCGCCTAAATCTTAATAATGAATATGCCGCTTCGAGATAAGTAATCATTGCACTAAACAAACAAACCATCATTTAATCGGATTTAATATGGCTAATACAGTTTTCTATTATTTGGCTTGTACCGCTCTTTTATCTTCTGATTGTTTTCTTGCATGTTTATTGTGTTTAGAATTGATTATTGTCACCATAAAACCTGTGCCAGTCTCTCAGGATGAAAACCCTCCGTTATCATTAGAACTAGGTTTATCATAGGTTTAACAAGTAATTAGAATTAAATTAATTAGATTAACTAAAATACTAATAGAATATAAGGTTAACAACCTCGCTCTTAGTGTTCGACACCCTACTTACCACGAAACTCCACCCGATCGGGTACACTGCCCGTTAAAGTGTTATTTTAGGATAAGTCGGCTAAATATAAATTTAAAACTTGGTAATCAATAAATTAACCCTACACGACAGCACATCATTCACCAATTGTAAGACTTGTGCAATTCTTAGACCGTATATGACTTATGGCACTAGTAAACGAGCAACTAATGTCAAGCTGGCATGTTTAGTCCCATCCTTGCCTCGAGTTAAGGTCTCACTTCCTTAACTCGATTAAGTCATCCAATCTGAGAACATGTGAAAATATATATAGGTCTCACGCATAGAGAATAATCACCTTGGGTTACAATTCACCTACGTCTCATGTAGAGTGAAAAGTAATTGCAAGTGATATCAACAATTGGACGGCACAACTTAAATTTGTGACGAGTATAAACTTTTTTGATGAATACGTGATCAAAAAGTGTGTACAAGAAAGCATGCATTCATCCTTCGTAGCACAAGTTAAACACCATTTTTAACTTAAGTCTAATACTTGTTTTATTTCTTTTATGTGTGTCAAGTTGTCCATTTTAGAGACTAATATATAACCTAAATAGAATAAATATTAGATTGGACAATAAATAAATTAAATAACAATCATAACAATTATTGAGTGTTATTTGTATAAAAACAAGTATTTATTTTTAAATCATATTTAAACTTTAAACTAAATTAAAGATTTAGTTTTAAAAGATGGGTTATGTTTCATTTTGAGTTTTATAAAAAACATTTGCAAGTATGCAAAGTCTCAACCACAAGTATGTAAAGCCTTACCCGATGAAAAAATCTATGCTCGGTCTCGTGAGACATCACGAGAACCAAGAAGTCAACTAGGGGTAAACCAAGACAGTCACAATGAGGGCTCGCACTTTCTCCAAGACCAATCAAGAGCAAATGGAACCCTAAGTGAACATGATGTCCAAATCTACCAGAAATTTTCAGCTGAATTCAGGGGCCTAAAACTCCTAGAAGGAATCTTCCCTAATCTGAGCTTCAGTTGAAGAAATTGTAGCCCTATGAGTTGGGAACCTGCCAAAAAAATTTCAGCTAATAACTTTATACAGAATTCCGAGAAATCCATTTTTCGTACAAGTTACTCCAGCAGCTGCGAATTTGACTTTATGCCTTTAACTCTTTTGCCATTCCATTCCAAGGAACGGTTACAATAATTTGACAACTAAGTACACTTTAACTATCATATAACTACTGTAATGTGCCCAAAAAATGGCAAAACCCATAATTAAAAACATACAAATGAAGCCGAAACAATGACAAACCCACAACTGAAAATAAATGCAAATATAAGCAAATCATGTCATAAATGGTCAAGGTTTTCATCAGCTTTGCGTAAGAAACATAACAATACCATAATATCATGTAATAACAAGGTGTTGGCTAAGTTCATAACCAAACATGCATGTATTTGCTATGGAAACAAAATAAATAACAAGAATTAAATTGTTAGCCAACGAAATCGAAGAAATCAATAAACTAAAATTAAAACTCTGTTTGGTACGTGTAACCTATGGCTTAAGGGTCATTAAGTACTATCTTAAACACCTTATAATAACTATATTATTACAGAAAATAATGCCCAAAGGGCTGATTTAAAATTGTCCCGAAACACGCGATATAGGTCATTTTACACGTACCCGGTAACAATACCAAATAAAGTATGTGTAACAAGTGGCTATGGGATAAAAAAATCACAGATCATAAGACGCTCCGAGGGTCGAATTTATTTTAAAAAATAAGCCCTATGGGCTGTTTTAAAATTGCTTTTTGAAACCATCAAAAACATGTGTTTTTAGCCACTTTTATGCATACACGATAATCATATGACATCATATGATGGCTCGTGATACCACTGTAGGTGATGAGACATATAAATAAAATATTATTAAATGTAAAACGCAGCGGATCCATCACCTATAACCGGATTCATAGAGTCATATGATTAATCAATAGAAAAACAACAATTGTTATACCTTTGTAGCGTGATCAGTAGAAATCAATGGAGACCTTCTTTACACGAATTTACCCTTGAAACCAAGTGATTAAAATAGATCACCTCTATGTTGATACAAACTACACTTCCTTGTATACCCCTTGGATGCTAGTCTTTAACCCCGTAACCTTGTTCTAACCTTGAATGAACTAGATTCAATATGTTGGATCAAGAAAACACAAACCCTAGTTTTGTTTTCTTTTGTGCCGTACCAAAGAACGAGAGGGAGAGAGGCAGAGATAATTGGTAATCAGTTATTGTGATTGCTTAGTCAAAATGATAACAAAAAATAACTTCTTATCCTCTTCTTAATCTCCTCCCTAGGCTGACCCTTATTATGGGCTTGAATGGGCTCTCCCATTTATTTTTCAAGTCCAAAAGTAAGTACT
>BQNB010092784.1:3331-26530 GCA_026074375.1 Tanacetum coccineum
GTGGGGAATAGTCTAGTATTTATAGGATATTCTGGAGGAGCGTCTACCTATGGGCGGTCCCCTTAAATAGGCGGGCGGTCCCCTTAAAGATAAGGGGGCAGCCCGTGTATTTAAAGGGGCCGCCCTAGACTGGGCGCTCCCTAGTTTGTCCTTTTGTGTAGGGAGAATATTCTGGAACTTTCTTGTCGTTTTAAGTCTAAAAATTTGAATTTCAAAATGTTTATTTTGAATAAAACATTTCTTTTAATTGTAGAAAATGTTTTCTAATGTTTATAAAAATGTTTACAACATTTTATAAAAGTGTGAGGTTGAATAAAAAATTTCTTTGATCATAAAATGCATTAAGCATTTATTTATTCATACCTTTAAGTGATATAATTTTCGAAATGAAAATTTACTACTAATTACTTGTTTACGTTTAATTTTACATTGAACGTTTTTATATTTTGTGATTATCAAAACGTAAAGATGTGAAAAATATTAATAATGTTTTTAGGCATTATTTCTATCAACAAGGATTAAAGTTTTTTAGGGCCCAGTACGCACGGTATTCGATTTCAAATGGTAAATGGCAGTTTTTTCCGTATACGAGTTTGTATGGTGTGGTTCCGGTTGGTGTTTTGTAACCGGTTCGAAAGGCCCACAGAGCATCATCGAGTTTTCTTGACCAAATAGCGGGATTATCTTTCACAAGTTTTTCAAGAATTCTTTTGAGGGCTCTGTTAGTATTTTCAACTTGTCCACTCGTTTGAGGATGATATGATGCATAAATGAGTTCCTCAGTCGCTTATGAGAGCTTTGGACATTCTAAAACGGCAGAAGAGTTCTTTTAGGAAGGAAATAACAACTTTGGCATCGTTCGTCGGTAAAGCTTGAGCTTCAACCCATTTAGAAACATAATCGATAGCGACTAAGATGTATTCGAATTTATATGATTTTGGGAATGTTCCCATAAAGTCAATACCCCATATGTCAAAAATTTCGCACACTTGAATGCTGTTTAAGGGCATCTCATCACGTTTGGATATATTTCTAGTTTTTTGACAAGCTTCGCAAAGGCGAACTAGACTATGAGCTTCTTTAATGATTGTTTTCCAGTAAAAGCCTGAGTCAAAGACTTTTTAGCGGTTGTGTTTGGTCCATAATGTCCACCAGTAGGTCCGTGGTGACATTGATCAAGAATGGTACGAGTTTCTGGTCCTAAGAAACAGCGTCTGATCATACCGTCTGAACATACTTTGAAACGGTAAGGGTCTTCCCAAAAGTAGTTTTTGAGGTTAGAAAATAATTTTTTCTTTTGTTGGTACGTCATCCCTTTTGGTATAACATCAGCCACCAAATAGTTTGCAAAGTCTACGAACCATGGTGTGTCATTATTGGTTATTTCCATAAGAGTTTCTCCAGGAAAGTTATCGTTGACATCACGGTCATCACTTGTCTCATCATTATCAATCTGAGATAAGTGGTCGGCGGCAACATTTTCTGTACTTTTTTTTGTCTTTTATTTCGATATCAAATTCTTGGAATAGCATAATCCAATGTATAAGACGTGGCTTAGCATCTTGCTTTTTGAATAGGTGTCTAAGAGCTAAGTGATCGGTATAGACAATTGTTTTGGATAATATCATATAGGGTCGGAATTTGTCAAATGCAAAGACTACAGCCATCACTTCTTTTTCAGTAACTGTATATATTTTTGCTGAGCTGCATTAAGGGTTTTGCTTGCAAAATAGATGGGGTGAAAGTGTTTTCCATCTTTTTGACTAAGACTGCTTCAACTGCGAAATCACTTGCATCACACATAAGTTCAAATGGAAGATTCCAATTTGGGCTCACGATCACAGGAGTACATGTGAGTTTTTCTTTTAATGAATTGAATGCTTTGTGACATTTATCATTGAATTCGAATGGAGTATCTTTTTCAAGCAACTTGGTTAGAGGACGGGTAATTTTCAAGAAGTCTTTAATGAATCGTCGATAGAAACCGGCATGTCCTAGAAAACTTCTAATGCCTTTCACATTAGTAAGGGGTGGAAGCTTAGAGATTACGTTGATTTTGGCTTTGTCAACTTCAAGGCCTGCACCGGAAACTTTGTGTCCAAACACAATTCCTTCTTTAACCATAAAGTGACATTTTTCTCAGTTAAGGACAAGATTTGCATCTTTGCAACGTTGAAGCATTTTATCGAGGTTTTTTAAGCAATTATCGAAGGAGTTTCCAAAGACAGAAAAATCATCCATGAACACTTCTACAGATTCTTCGATCATGTCATGAAAGATAGTCAGCATGCACCTTTGGAAAGTAGCGGGAGCATTACATAAACCGAAAGGCATTCGCCTGTAAGCGTATCTTCTGAAAGGGCACGTGAATGTTGTTTTTTTCTTGGTATATATGATCGATTGGTATTTGAAAGTATCCGAAAAAACCATCAAGGAAACAGAAGTATTTATTTCCTGTGAGTCTTTCTAGCATTTGATCCATGAATGGCAAAGGAAAGTGGTCTTTTGCGGTTGCTTCATTGAGTTTACGATAATCGATGCATACTCGCTAACCCGTAACGGTTCTTGTTGGAACAAGTTCACCTTTTTCGTTAGTGACAACTGTGATACCACCTTTCTTGGGTACACAGTGGATGGGACTTACCCAAGGGCTATCGGCGATTGGATATATAATAACACTGTCAAGAAGTTTAACGATTTCTTTTTTAACAACTTCTGCATGTTCGGATTTAATCGTCTTTGTTTTTGAACAACTGGTTTCTGATCTTCTAAGAGTTGAATTTTTTGTTTACAAAAAGACGGACAGATTCTAGGAATGTCTGTTGTTTTCCAAGCAAAGGCTTGCTTGTGTCTTTTTAAAACATAGATGAGCTTATTTTATATTTTGCTCGGAAAGCTGGGATGATATGATTACAGGAAGAAACGAAGGTTCTTCCAAGAATACATATTCTAAGTTATAAGGAAGTGGTTTTAGTTCAAGATCTGAAGGAGGTTCTTCAAGAGACGTCTTGATCTTATAATCGATGTTAAAGGTGAACTTTACATAGTCTTCATTGATACTCATAGCCATGAATTCATCGAATTCAGCAAATAATTTTTCTTCAAGAATCGAAGGAAGGATTTTACTTCCTTCATCAAGAAGAGCATCAAAATCTTCTTCTAAGATTTCATCGATAACGTCGATACTGAAACATGTGTCATCGCTTAAATATGAGTGTTTCCTTGCAGAATCGATTGAGAAGGTCATTCGTTCAGTTCCAACTCCAAGATTGAGTTGTTTCTGTTTAACTCGAATTACTACATCGGCAGTATGGAGGAAAGGTCTCCCTAAGATTAGAAGAACTTTACTGTCTTCTTCCATTTCGAGAATAACAAAATCCACAAGGAAAGTGAATTTACCAACTTCAACGAGCATATTTTCAGCTATTCCAATAGGGTGTTGGAATGATCGGTTAGTTAATCTTACGCCCATTTTAGTAGGTTTGAGAGTTTCAAGAAATAATTTAGCATATAGAGAATACGGCATGAGATTAAAGCTAGCACCAAGGTCGGCTAAAGCATTGCATGAGAAAGCTTTACTAAAGTTGCATGGAATAAGAAAACTTCCTGGGTCTCCAAGTTTAGGTGGAACTTTGTTTTGAATCATAGCGAAACTTTCATTGCTAAGGAAAGCGGATGAGATTTGTTCGAGTTTGTGCTGATTGCTTACGAGTTCTTTGAGAAACTTACCATAGTTCAGCATTTCTGCTAAAACATCGACAAGGGGTACATTGATTCGAACGAATTGAATCATGTCGAGGAATTTACCATATTGGGCTTCCATTTTTTCTTTTCTGAGGCGTTAAGGATATGGGATTTTTTGTTTATATGGTTTAGGTATCGGAGTTTCTTTGACAGGTTTTAGAGTTTGAGATTTAGGTTGAGGTGTAGGTTCTTCATCTTCATCATCACTGTCAAAATTGACAGGATTTACAGAATCGTTAGTGGGTTGATAGGTGGGTCATTGGATTTACCACTCCGCGTAAATACGGAATTTACATGCTCATTTCGAGCTTACGGTGGTTGATAAGGTTTTGATGAGCTACCTTTTGGGTTTGGTTGAGTATTACTGGGAAGAGATCACAGAGGTCGAGCAAATTGCTTTTCATCTAATCTGTCGAATTTAGCTTCGATATTTTGGATAGTGGCTTGATGATTTTTGGTTGTTGTTTTGAGTTTAGTCTTGAGATCCATAAAAGTATCTTTGATAAAAGAATTGGTCGAGTGTTGAGCTTTTATGAAATCGTTGAATTGTTTTTGAAGGTCGGGTTTATCATCAGAGTTAGATCGATAGTTGTCTCGATTGTAATCGTTTCTTCTCCTCGAACGCCATTATCACGATTTAAATCACGGTCGCTGTAATCATTGTAAAAACGAGTATGACGGAAGGTTTGCATGAATTTGGCTTCTTCTTCCGGATACATAGGTTTGTCATCATCGTTATTATCAGGGTTTGGTTGTTTCGAATGAGATTTGAATTCTTTGTACTGAGCATCCATTTTCATGGTCATAGCATCCATTCGTGCCATAATCTTGCCAGTATCAGAATTACTGCTACATTCATCGGCAAAAGTAAAAGTTTTCTTTAGAGATGATTTTGTTTTTTAGTTTTTAGCCCAATCGAGCTTGTGTAAGACTTTGTCTTCGAGGAGTTGATAAGCTTGGTTTGGTGTTTTATAGAGGAAAATACCACCAGTTGCGACATTTAGAACTTTTTGGGTTGTTTCGTTGAGGCTGTGATAAAAGATTTTAATGATGTTGCTTTTGGATAAAATGTGACCATGGCAATTTCTGAGCATTTCTTTCATACGGAGCCAAGCTTTGGTTAAGGTTTCATTTTCATGTTGAGAAAAGGCTCGGATTTCTCCGAGGAGTCGATCGAAAGAACTGGGGGAAAAACAGGCTTATGAAAGCAATGCGAAATTCATCCCACGTTTTGATAGTTCCTTCATTGAGTTCATCCAGCCATGTTTTTGCATCACCCGTGAGTGATAGGGGAAACATCATTAGGCGGACGGCTTCATTTTTGGTGTCTCTGTATTTAAACATATCACATATTCCGAGGAATTCATGAATGTGTTTGTGCGGATCGGTTTTAATTCTACCATCAAACTGGTTTCCTTTGACGAGAGTCAATTGGTTACCTTAATAGCGAGTTCGTTTGCGGTTTCAAGAATGGTGATTGCGGAACCGGGAGTCAGAGCAACAACACGGTCGGCAGCCCACATGGGTTCATCATCCATTGGATTATAATTTTCAAGGATATCAAGAAAGTGACGGAAATAGTCGATGTCAAGAATCAGAGCGTAAACAACTTTTAATTGTGCAGGTGGTGCGTTTCTTTGTTCGAATGGAACTCTCCTGTTTCATCGACAAAGTCTTCGATTCAGGGTACGTTCAAGTTCAGGTAATGGTTCAACAAGTTCAGAGTTGGAAACACGTGTATGCATCCAAGGGAGAATTTGTTTTGGTTCAGTTTACCAGAAAACTATACGGCGATTTTTTGAAAAAGAGGGTGGTTAAAAATTATTTTAAAATTTTGATTACACAACAGCTTTAAAATCCCCGGCAACAGAGCCAAAAACTTTGATGTATTTCAAAAGCTTTAAATTTATAAGACTGAAATTACCAGTTATTAAATGGAAACACAGGGGTAAAAGTATAACCCACATATGCAGTATAATATTTTAGGTAAGACCAGGCCGTCCATAGGGATTTGATTTGTGATCGAATAATCGAAGTTAAAATAAACTTTAACAATTTTGGAATAAATGATTCAGTAATGATAAAGATGACTACTCGGATAGCTTCATATAATTCCTAAGCAATGGTGATAATCGCGATCTTAGATTCGAGGTTGATTAACTTATAAATAGGTTTTCTCGTTAAAAAACGTTTTCACAAATTAACTTGTTTAACTTAAGACTTATATTTAGTTAACTCGATCAAATGTGTCACTCAGATAATCCAGTTACTATTATATCCAATCTATTTTTGTTTATCAAATAACATAAGCGGATTTCTTCAACCAAACGATAAAGACCATAGACAAATCTTTAAAACTATATAGTTCACAAAGGGTCTTTCGACCTATACCAATATGAGTATATAATCAAAGTTGATAATCAAAGTTGGTAAGATAAGACACGATAGGATTTAACATAAGCTTAAGATTAAAAAGATCGCAATTATACCAAATGCTTATTCATTATATTAACTTCACCGAGTAGTCATGAGATATTTAGCCTCTCAAGGCTATGGAATTCATAACAAAATAAAGAAGATAAACAAGAACCATACTATGCTCGGGTAAGAATATGGTTCAAACTCTACCCGTTTACAAGTATCGAATTTTTACTTAGATCTTTATTCACTAAACACTATGATGTTCGTTATTCGTTCTTCAACTCAAGATATTGAGAGAGTTGTGTGTGAAATGCTTTGGATGAGAGAATGATTGTGTGAAATGGCTTTATAGGATTGTCACACCCCCAAACGAGGCCTGGACAAAATACGTGTCCGGGGGCGTGACACCATAATATACATCACATAAGATCAAGGGAACGACCACTAATGGACGTTTTGAAAATCATAACTCGTTGTATTTATTAAAAATGGATAAGTCTTACAAGATTTGAAATGAAATTTAAAACGTTGCGGAAGCATAATTTAGTTTTCAAAAGACAACGAGTATGAATGATAAGAAAAGTCTTGAGAGATGATATCATATTGCACGTAGACACCACATAGCACATCAGAGAAGTCCAAAGCTAAGTACCTGAAAAACATGCTTAAAACGTCAACATAAAGTTGGTGAATTCATAGGTTTATTTCAAACGTAATTAATGTGGACCACAAGTTTATCAAAACGCTCTCGCCAACATAGACCACACCTCGCCCACCCCCCCCCGCGTCCCCAGTCTCCCTGAAAATCTCTCCCT
Organism: Tanacetum coccineum; assembly: GCA_026074375.1. Lineage (NCBI taxonomy): Eukaryota > Viridiplantae > Streptophyta > Magnoliopsida > Asterales > Asteraceae > Tanacetum > Tanacetum coccineum. The sequence goes on from BQNB010092784.1 coordinate 10,312, forward strand.
TGCTCTAAATCCCGACCCCCCCGTCCTACACATAAAGCTCTGCGTTGAATGCATAGGTTTATTTCAAACTTAATAATGTGGACCACTAAGTTTATCATCAACGTCACTTTGCGACAGATTTATAACAGATACAAACTTCCCAGAAAAAGGTATTTACGTTGCACTAAGCTCATGACACTGAAATAGCATGTCTACACTGCATATAAGGCTTTGCCCTTTAGGTATCGACCAAAGACACCTAACTAGTTTTGACATGACATAATATCCGTTAGTTCTTGGCAAACTCGAACTAGTAAGTGCTTCTTTACCCGGATAGTGGATAATTAGTCCAAGAGATCTATTTATTCATTCGTGACTTACTTAACCAGCCGAGAGTCGGTAAAGGTCATAATTAACGGTTCATGATAATTCGGCAATAGTTTGGTCTAAACGCTACTTATGGCAACAGTAACCGGGGAATTTCTTACGTATAGTAATTGTTTGTCCATGTTTTAAAGCAAGCAATGTTTCTCACCCCAAGTTATAAAACAATTATCAAAACGAGGGTTAAAAGTGGGGCTATGAACTCACCTCGAGTTGGTGAAGTGATAGAGGTAACGTCTATAAAACATTATCACGGACCAAAATCCACGAACACGGTTACACGAATGAACAAAGTCAATATAGGTTTCGACTTAGAATCGGTATGATGGAAGAATGCGGATGATGAATCAAAGTTTACTTAAAAGTACGTTGTTAATAAAATGTTAGTGATCGGAATGTGGTTGTTGGTATATAGTTATATTAAATATATAAAACTAAATATTTATATTTACGTAATATATACATATATATATTTATTATATTGTTCGGATCTTTACCCAATAAACCCTAATATTGATTTAAAACCTTTTGATAATGATGCTTTAATATCTTTAATTTATTCATTTCCCGGCAGGACACCCATGCTAGTGCTTCCCTCACACGAGCACGCTTAACTGTCGGTTCTTAAATTAAATACGTAGGTAGAAAATGTAAATAAGTAATTTAATTTATTTACATGGTTTATATATATTATTTATTGTTTATAAATAATATGTTTTTCGGAAATGTCTTATAAAAATATATTTTCACAATTTATCCTAAGTATATAAATTTTATAAAATTTCGGCATGACCCGTTCGTATTTACACGTTTTCCAAAGTCGTAGACTTTAATCAAAACTCATTTTAAATTTACATTTCACAAATTCGATCAATATCGTATCAAAATCCTTTATAACTAGTCTGACATGTAAGAAGGTATTAAATAAGTTTTTGGTCCACCAATAAGCTATCATAAGCTCTTGATAATCCAAAACAATATGAGCCGAACCCTAAGCCTATTAATTAAGCTCGTAGTTCGTGACTTCTTGTGTGGGACGCGGCTTATAAGCCCATGAAGCCTTATTTGGGCTTATTTATTAAGCCAAATAAGCTAAATGTTTTGTCCTTTCAAAATAAGCAATAAATAAGCCGACTAAAATACAAGCCAAGTCAAATAAGCTCGAACAACATTTCCTTGTAGTTACCCTTATTGGGTCGAACTAAACATGAGCCCAATAAGCTCAAATAAGATCAAATAAGCTTTCCCAAAAGCTTATTTAAATAAGCCAAACAAAATAAGCCATAAGTTATCATTTTCATTATACGAAAATAACCACGATCACAAAACTCTGATTTCCTTATATTTACTTTACTTATTTTTGAGCCAATATACAACCTTTTAAGGTTTACGTAGTTTCAAAAATCTTCATTTTTACAAAACGAGTTGTACAACTAGTGTTCATGCGTTAAGATGATCTCAAAAGTACAAGTTTTAAAAAGGTTGAGAGACTTACAAGAAAGAGTGGTTTGAAAGATGATTAGAAACTAAGAACAACCCAAACGTTGTTTATAAATAACTCGAACACAATAAATATTAACCACGAACACAATATCTTCAAAGGTTTCTTTATCAAGATTGGAAAATTATGAGTTTGTGTGTGTGTTTTATGATTTTCGGACAAGAGAGAACTAAAGAGAAAGGAGAAAATGTATTTTTATGAAATGAAGAATGAATGGAATGAAAGAATTATATAGGCACTTTTGCTTAACTTGTAAGCAAATTTTTGAAATCAAAATGTGTATGTGTGTGTATTCGGTGTGGAGACAAGGAACAAAGGGGACCAAAATGATCTACCAATAAGAATCAAGGAAGGACAAGTACTAACCAAGAATAATGGATCCATGTCTCCTAGAATTTCAAATTTCAAATTGGTATCCCATGTGCATATGTGTGTGTGGAATCGGTTGAAACAAGAGTGAAGGGGGGGGGACCATTTTGGTCTCCACCATTCTAGGAATCATAGTGCTCTATTTGATTTAATTTCAAGGGTTCCATGCACAAGTATAAGTTATTAACTATATCCGGAACACGCGAATAACGAAAATGAATAACGACTTCACAAAAATTTCTGAAATTTTAAATATCAATTAAAACCATAAAAACGCGTCTACTGACGAAAGACTACGATGATTGGATGCACGGATCGCTTCCGGCAATGATTTTCAGTAAATAACGGAACAACTTCCTGGTTACCCGTAAAAATTAAACAAAACATTAAAAATTCAAATTATAAAATGGAAACGGCTAAAATATTGATCGAGAATTTACAGGTTATGACATTCTTTCCCTGTTAAAAGAGCTTTGTCCTCAAAGCTTAAGACGTGACATTGAGTGCCGTTACAGATTTTGAAAATAGGGGGAGGGTATTTCTATGGGAATTAATCTTCACGATCCCAGGTGAACTTGGGATCCCTCCTCGAATCCTAACAAACCTTGAAGATAGGAATACGACTTTGCCTCGTTTGGCTTTTGGTCCATAATCTCAACCGGTTCCTTGATGAAATAAAGCTTGTAGTTGATTTAAATCTAATTCAACGGAAATGCGAGTGTTTCGTTAGACCAACACTCCTTCAGGTTTAGCACATGCAACATACTATGAACCTTTCTTACTTGTTGTGAAAGTTCGAGTCTAAAAGCAACGGTTCCTACTTTAGCTAGATTCTTAAAAGGTTCGATACATCTAGGGTTCAGCTTTCCTCGTTTGCTAAAACGTATCACTTATTTTCCAAGGCGATACTTTCAACATGGCCTTATCTCCAAATTGAAATTCTAAGGGTTTGCGTCTAGCATCGGCATAATTCTTTTTGATGATCACAATTACCCAAATAGTGTCGTACTGCTTGTTTTGGTAGTCTTGTGATAAAATCCATGGCTACATTTTCCCATTTCCAATGGGGTATTTCTGGTTGTACCAGTAAACCATATGGCTTCTGATGATCGTCCTTCATCTTTGAACACGTCAAGCACTTGCTGACATAGGTGGCGATGCCTGCTTCCTTATCGGGCCATTGGTGAAACTGCTTAAGGTCATGATATATCTTATCCGATTCCAGGGTGGATGAAATAGTTAGGTTTGTGTGACTCATGCTTGATCAATTCTCCTAAGTCTCTAATGCGTGGTAACCGACTCCTCCTCCTAATGTAGAGAGTTCCATCAAGACGATTCTCAAACTCTTTGTCCATACCATGAAGGTTCTCATCTTTAACGTTCTCTTTCTTAAGAGCTTCTGCTCATGCCTCATGAATTTGTGGCGGTAGGTTTGAATTAATGGTCATCACTAAGGCTCTCACCCTGAGAGCCTTAGCTCGTTCATTTCTGCTTAGAGCGTCTGCCTCATCGCTTGTTTTTCTCCGGGGTGATATTGAATTTTACAATCGAAATCACCAAGCAATCTTAACAATCTACGTAGTCTCATGTTCAACTCCTTTTAATCTAGAATGTGTTGTAATCTCTTATGGTTTGTAAACGTGGTGCACTTCATGTCACACGGGTAGTGTTCCTAAATCTTGAGAGTAAACATTATTGCTCCTAATTCTAGGTCGTGTGTCGCGTAGTTCTTCTCATGAACTTTTAGTTGTCGAGAGTCGTAAGCTATCACCTTCTCCTTCTGCATCATTATAGTACCAAATCCATTATGCGAGGCGTTATAAACCATGAAGTTTTCTGTTCTGTCAGGAAATGCTAAAATCGGTGCCCGGCAAAGTTTCTACATTACCGTTGAAAGGCTTCCTCTTCTTTTTCTCCCCATTCGTATTTCACATTTTTCTGAGTCATTTTGGTTAGAGGCTCCTCTATGCTAAAGAAACCTTTGATGAATCATCGGTAGTAACCGACAGACCTAAGAATTGTCGTATCTTCGTAGGAGTTCTAGATGTTGCCTAATCCTTGATTGACTCAATCTTGGTGGTATCGACGTGAATGCCTTGACGATAAAAAACGTGGCCAAGAAATTGCACTTTCAGGAGCAAAAATTCACACTTAGGGAATTTGGCGTACAATCCCTTATTTTTAAGCAATCCCAAGATAAGCCTAAGGTGTTCCTCATACTCCTTATTTTTGCTTGAGCAATTAGAGATATCATCGATGAATACTATCACGAACTCATCCAAGTACGGTTTGCACACCCGATTCATGAGATCCATGAATACCTCTGATGTATTGGTCAAACCAAATGGCATGACCTGAAACTTGAAATGTTCATAACGGGTCCTAAATGCGGCCTTAGAATATCCTTTTCTCAAAATCTAGTTGGTGGTAACTAGTCCTTAGGTCGTTTTTTTTTAGTAAACGTTAAATCTTTGTAGTTGATTGAAAAGAACATCTATACTAGGTAACGAATAACGGTTCTTCATGGTTTAGCTTGTTCAATTCTCGACAGTCGAAGTACATCCTGAAGGATCCATCCTTCTTTTTGACTAACAATATTGAAACTACCCAGGGCGAGGATCTGGTCTTATAAATCCCTTTGAGCATACGGCCTACTACGCCGAAGACGGTTAACTCTTTTTCTCTCAACACATAACATGCCTCCGAGTCTCAAGTTATCCTGCACCAACGTACCATACCTATCAAACAACTCTGCTTACTAGAAACTATCGATGCATATCTATCACTCCTATTGCTTTGAATCGTTAAGGTTTCATCGCCTAAGGGGATACGAACGATCTTTCATCACAATTGCTCATGGCGTGGTACTTTTTTAATCAACCCATACCGATGATAACGTCGAAACTACCAAGTTCTACGGGCATTAAGTCTATTTTGAATAGATGATTCAGGATATTCAGTACACAACATAAATGTTGGTATCAACTTCTATAATCTTTTCATCGGCTACTTAATAGAGTACCTAGTGTCTACACTAGATGGGACGATGTCACTAAAAGGGCTAAACTTAGCATAGGTGAGGCTTCTATCAACTAGGTTTCATGTACTTGCAATAATTTTGTCCTATGCTTCAACTTCAGGTCCATCAAAAGTTTTGTCGGTACGAGAATCTCATAATTTACGTTATTCTAACTCACTAAAATGTAAGTATATTGAAGGAAATCTTCTAGTTCTATTGGTTATAATCCAATTAGAGTGATAAGTCTGTTATGTTCTAAGTTTCTAAAATCCATAATTATCTTGACTACAGGGAGCGTGATTTGGTCTCTCGGCTAAGGGTGTGGTGTCTCTATGTGATAGGGTTACTTAGTTTTGACGCTTACAAACACGAGTACACATTACCAACACGACTCACGAATACGCAAGCAAAATATTAATAAAACACGAGTACAATATAATCCCGTTGACAATGTAGAGAAAGGAAAGAAAATAGAGATGAAAAGTATGGGTAAATTGGAATTTTTTACAATGACTACTCCCGGCACAGCATGGTCCTTCCTGAATTATACATAGGTGATCAGGCTATGCATAATTTAGGAACTAACAATGATATGCTCATTTCGTCGATCTTGTGATATGTTCAGGATTTTATATTGTATAAATAGTATGGTTTGTATAGTATCAAAACAGTTCGTAGTAATAAAAACAAGGTAGTTTATATGGTGACACAAGATATTTTGTAAGGTAGCAGAAAATATTTTATGAGATGATAGCAAAATAGTTTACGAGAAGATTACGTGATAGTATATAATGTAACAGTAAGGGGTTTATAATATGGTAATAAATAGTTTACGAGCTAACAACCCAATAGTTTATAAAGTGGCAAAGTAATAGTTTGTAAAAGACACGAAGTAGTTCATAAGATGACGATGAAATAGCTTGTAAATTAATAGTGAATAGTTTATAATGACAAAGAAATAGTTCATGAGGTGACAACGAAATGGTTTGTAAGATGACTGCAAGGTAGTTTGTAATGGGTTAGCAAAAATGACCGTAAAATAGGTTATAAGATGAAAACAAATTAGTTTATTAGATGATAGCTAGATAAGTTATGAGGTAATAGTAGGATAATTATAAGATGTTGATAAAGTGGTTTGTAGGATGATATCGAAATAGTTTATAAGGTGTTAGCGAAACGGTTTATAAAATTATGGCAAAAGAGCTTATAAACGACGATAAAATAGGTTAAAATATGAAAAACGATTTAGTTTGTTAAAAATGATTGCAAAAATAGTTTATGAGATGATAGTAGAATAATTTATGAGATAATGGCAAAATGGTTTATAGGACGACGGTAAGTGATTAATAAGCTGTTCAGCAAAACGGTTCATAGACTGACGAAAAGTAGTTTACAAACGACAATGTTTCTGTTTATAAGACGACGCTAGTGTGGTTCATACGACATCATCCAAATAGTTTATACTAGTAAAACGGTTTATAAAATAATGGCAAAAGAGTTTATGAACGACGACAAAATAGGTTAAAAGATAAAGACAAGTTAGTTTGTAAAGTGACTGTGAAAGTAGTTATGAGATGGCACTAGAACAGTTTATAAAACTTCGGTGAAATAGTTTATGTTAATGAAGTAGTTTATAATATTCCCACCAAAAATGGTTTATAGGATGACAGGAAAACGGTTTATATAAAATACTAATGGAATGGTTTATAAGATAATAGGAAAATGGTTTGGAAGGCGCTAGTGGAACGTCTCATATTAATGATAGCAAAATATTTTATAAGGTGACGACGTAACAGCTTATAAGATGGTAACAAAATGCTTTTATAGAATGGTAGTAAAATGGTTAATATGCTGTCAGCAAAATGGTTCGTAGACTGATGGTAAAATAGTTTATAAAATGTCTATAAAATAGTTTATGAGGTGACGCTAGAATGGTTTATAAATGATAGTGAAATGGTTTATAAGGTGTTGAAATAAACAAGAAGCTACCAGCTAAACGGTTTGTAAGCTGGCGGTAAAATAGCTTATAATGCGACAACTACTATGTTTATAAGACGACACTAAAATAGTTCATAGGATAACATCCAATTAGTCTATAACAGTAAAGCGGTTTATAAAATAATAGTGAAATGGATTGTAAGACGGTAATAGATTTAAGGAGTACCTTACAAAAATTATTAGAGAATGGGAGTGTAATTAACGAAATCATCATGAAACAAAATGAACAGATGGTTTAAAAACATCCACACAATACACGAAATTCATAAGGAAGTACTAGTGCAATACTATCATGGTTACGGTTCAAGTCTACTTAGGTTCTACTAGGTACGATAGGAAATCTCTTTTTAAGTATCAACATTATCTCTAACGACCTTGGAGTTCTCACGAGCTTTTACTTTTCAACTACGGTTCGCGCGGTTCAGATTCAGACAATCACTCTTATAATGTCCTGATTTTCCACACTTATAATAGGTACTTCCGGTTTCTAATTTGCCACTGCGGCCTCTAAGTTGTTATTAAAATGGGTTTCCTACAATATCTAGTCATGTGGCCAACTCTCTCGCAGTTATTTTACTCATCAATGTAGGGCCCAATGTGGTGCAATTACATTTGTTGTAGTAGGGTAACTTTCCTACATATCTATTTTTGTTATCTGGTTTAGCAGTGTAAGCTCTCACGGCCTTTTGTCGTATATTTTGTTTTTGGCATTCCTTACCATCTCGGTTTCCTAACATACGACCTGATCCATTTAGTCGTAAGCCACACGAATTTTTGCCTCATAGACAGCAACAACTTTAATAGCATTAGCAATTCGTCGGGTTACAATACGCTCGATCATAAAGGAACTCATTCCTTGTCTCGTTGTCGGTATTTTCTTCAAATTCGAACGGAGTAAATAAAATAAGTCAAATTTTAAAAGTCGTGTTTCCAGAATGGAATGTTACGAGGTGATGGGTTAAAGTTATGTGCAAATTAATCGGCATGTTTCTAGATGTTACGAGAAGTAGAAAAAATTAAGACGTAACTAGATAACGTAGATATTTCAACAGTATGGGGTGGGTGTTCAAAGTCATATTCAGAGTCGAATAGTAGGATAATCAGTAGGGTTAACAGACTAAAATGGGTGTCCAAAATTACACAAAACGGTATAATGTAAAGACACGAAAAGTTTTAAAGACCATCGTATTATGCACGATGTTTTAGAAGTAAACGAGACAATTGTTTCACCGCAATGTCTTAAAATAAACAAGACCATTGTGTCACTCATAATGTCTTAGGAGAGTTAAATATATATATACATACATACATACATACAACTTCCATATATGTAAATGGGGAAATATATGTAAGGAAAACGTGAACGCAGATAAGAATAGACACAAGACAAACGTAAGCTCATAGCAAAATAGAGATCAAATTCAAAAATAAACGCAAAGAAACATAACGCAGGGAACGATAAACGCAGGGCAGAGATAAACCCATATCATAGCATGTTCAAGGCAAAATGGTGCTCACGTATATACCATAGAAAAAGCACGTATGAGGCAAATATAAAATCATGTAAGGATCACATACTGGTTATAGACCAGACCTACTATATACTATCTGGTTCTCTATAACCTTGGCTCTGGATACCAATCTGTCACTCCCCTAAACGGGGCTGGACAGAATATGTGTCTGGGGGCGTGACATCATAATATACATCACACAAGATCAAGGGAACGACCACTAATGGACGTTTTGAAAATCATAACTCGTTGTATTTATTAAAAATGGATAAGTCTTACAAGATTTGAAATGAAATTTAAACCGTTGCGGAAGCATAATTAAGTTTTCTAAAGACAACGAGTATGAATGATAAAAAAAGTCTTGTGAGATGATATCATATTGATGCACGTAGACTCCACATAGCACATCAGAGAAGTCCAAAGCTAAGTACCTGAAAAACATGCTTAAAACGTCAACATAAAGTTGGTGAATTCATAGGTTTAATTCAAACGTAATTAATGTGGACCACAAGTTTCCCAAACGTATGCGACAGTTATAACAGATACAACTTCACATAAAAAAGGTATTTACGTTGCGCTAAGCTCATGACACCGAAGCTAATACTGGAAGATAGCATGTACACTGCTATATAAGGCTTGCCCTTCAGGTGTCCGACCAAAGACCACCTAACTAGTTTCGACATGACATATATCCGTTAGTTCTTGGCAAACTCGAACTAGTAAGTGCTTCTTACCCGGATAGGGATAATTAGTCCCAATAGATCTATTTATTCACTCGCGCTCACTTAACCAGCCAGTCGGTTAAAGGTATTTAACGGTTCATGATAATTCAGGCAATAGTGGTCTAAATGCTACTTAGGCAACACGTAAACGGGGAAGTTCTCACGTATAGTACTTGTGTCCAGTTTTAAAAACAAGCAATGTTTCTCACCCCAAGTTATAAAACATTTAATCAAAACGAGTAAAGGTGGGGCTATGAACTCACCTTGAGTTAGTGAAGTGATAGAGTAAACGTCTAGAAATATGATCGCGCGGAAACGCAATTGTTCTCACCACCAAAGTTATAAAACAATTATTCAAAACGAGTACAGAGAATTAAAGAGTGTGTTATGAACTCACCTCGAGTCGGTAGAAATAAAAGAGAAAACCTAGGAATATGATCACAACGAAACGAATGATAGGACAGACGAGACGCACTCTAATAGAAATAACTCGATTTTAGCAATGATTTGTGAATCAAATTTGTAATGTATAGCTTTGATTCACTATTAAATTATGTTTACTTATGAATCAAATCAAAAAAATATAAATCAATTTGCTCAAACGTAGATTTCTCAATCTTCTCAAAATAAAAATATTCTCAACGGAACCGGAGCATATATATATATATATATATATATATATTGTATTGTTCGGCTCTTTACCCAATAAACACAAATATTGATTTAAAACCTTTTGATAATAATGTTTTTATATCTTTAATTTATCCATTTCCCGACAGGTCACCCATGCTAGTGCTTCCCTCACTCGAGCACGCTTAACTGTCGGTTTTTAAATTAAATACGTAAGTAGAAAACGTAAATAAGTATTTTGATTTATTTATACGGTGAAATATATATATTATTTATCATTTATAAATAATATGTTATTCGGAAAAGTTTATAGAAATATATTTTCACAATTTATTCTAAGTATATAATTTTTACAAAATTTCGGCATGACCCGTTCGTGTTTACACGTTTTCCAAAGTCGTAGACTTTAATAAAAATCACTTTCAATTTACATTTCACAATTTCGATCAATATTGTATCAAAACTCTTTATAACTAGTCCGATAAGCAAAAAGGTATTAAATAAGTTTTTGGTTCATCAATAAGCTATCATAAGCTCTTAATAAGCCAAAACAATATAAGCCGAACTCAAAGCTTATTGATTAAGCTCGTGGTTCGTGGCTTCTTGTGTGGGACGCGGCTTATAAGCCCATGAAGCCTTGTTTGGGCTTATTTATTAAGCCAAATAAGCTAAATGTTTTGTCCTTTCAAAATAAGCAAGAAATAAGCCGACTAAAATATAAGATGTCAAATACGCTCGAACAACCATTACCCTGATGTATTTTCCCCCTAGTGGTCGAAATACCAAACATAAGCCCAATAAGCTCAAATAAGAACAAATAAGCTTTCCCAAAAGCTTATTTAAATAAGCCGAACAAAATAAGCCATAAGTTATCATTTTCATTATACGAAAATAACCACGATCACAAAACTATGATTTCCTTATATTTACTTTATTTATTTTCGAACCAATATACAACCCTTTAAGGTTTACGTAGTTTAAAAATGTAAACTTTGATAATCCGTTTGTACAACTAGTATATATGCATAAAGATAATCATAAAAGTACAAGTTTTATAAAAATTTGATGACTTACACGAAGTGAAGGATTAGTGGATGATTAGAGACTAAAACAACCCAAACGTTGCTTATAATTAACCCGAATACAATAAGTATTAACCACGAACACAATATCTTCAAAGGTTTTTGATCAAAATCAAAATATGGATGGTTTATTAGGGTGAGTTTGGTTCGTTGGTTATAGGAGAGAAGAAGGAAAAGAGAGCACAATTTTTATGTGTGTGTTTATTGTGAGAGAAAATGAGATAGGAATGAATGAAATGAAATGAATTTAGTCAAGTATAAGTTTTTCAAAATTTAAAATGTGTGTGTGGTGTGTGGGGTTTTGGCATGGGCAAGAAGGGGAAAAAGGAGGGGACCAATTTGATCTTCCAATGAGAATGAAGAAAAGGACATGTACTAGCTTATTTGATGGTGACTTGTTTAGAGGTTTTCAAATTGAAAAATGGCATCCTAAGTGTGTATGGTTTGTTGTATTCGGTTATGCATGAGCCAAGAGGGGGGAACAATTTGGTCTCCTACATTCTAGGGATATAGTGCTCTATTTGATTTAATTTCAAGGGTTCCATGCACAAGTATAAGTTATTAACTATATCCGGAACACGCGTATAACGAAAATGAATAACGACTTCACGTAAATTACTGAAATTTTAAATATCAATTAAAAACGTAAAAACGCGTCTACTGACGAAAGACTATGATGATTGGATGCACGGATCGCTTCCGGCAATGATTCTTAGTAAATAACGGAACAACTCCCCGGTTACCCGTAAAAATTAAACGAAACATTAAAAATTCAAATTATCAAACAGAACGGCTAAAATATTGATCGCAAATTTACGGGTTGTGACAAGGAAGCTCACCCCCTACAATGCAAATAATCACATCTCTTTGGCACCACTGGCAAATGGCACGCAAGCATCAGCAAACGAAAGCGAGCATCATCCATCGGATCAAAAGTAATATAATAATGTTGCTACAATAATGTGCGAACAGTCTTATGTACAATGCCTGCTAGACACAATCCACTAACACACTGATAACACATTCATCTGCCAAAAACGCATCCCGTGTAAAGATTGTATATATGGCTAAACAAATTGTTTACCTCGTATATGCGAATAAAGGGGTATCCGACCCGCCATGGCTGCAAACACGGGTTCGTGATGCCCCGTCAAGATACGGGTGGCTTTCCCTCATCATCATCCGCAAACACCCAAACCACAGAAGCAATAGTACAACAATTCCAACAAAAGCCACAGATTATAGCCAACCCCTAGTTCCAAACACCCAATTTCAGTCCAAATGTATCACAACCCAACCCTAATTCCAACAAAACCAACCAATAATTCCAAAAAACCTAGAAAATATAACCAACCCTTAATTCTAAAATCCTAAAATCGAAAGAAAACCCTAAACAATTTTTTTTGTTTTTAAACTTTTATATAAACAATTTATACCTTTTTGTATGTTCCTAGACGATTCTCAATGTCAGGAACCCAACCATACAATCAATCAAGAGCCCAACCATACAACGAATCAACACATAGTATAATCAGGCGCAAGAACCCAACGTAACCACCATGGTAAAGTCACTTAACCCAACATGCAGTCAGAGAGATAGCAGAACCAATTTTTTGATCGATTTTAAAGAGAGAGAGAGAGATAGAGAGAGCAAGAGAGATAAAGAGGTGTGTTTGTGGCAGATGAGTGTGTGTGGCAGATGAATGAATGTGTTATCAATGTGTTAATGGGTGTGGATCGGGTCGTATGAATTATTGTAACCGGGTCAAAAACGGGTAGGAAACAATTAATGTTACCCGATGTTCCTGCTTTTTGTAGGGTTTATAATGTTTTGTATTTAAATGAATCTAAATTATATAAATATATTTAATATATTTAAAACCAACAAGGCCCTAAAATCTACGGATATGTGGGTATGATGCCATTTATAATAATAATAATTCTAATACACCAATGCATTATTAGAGTGGCAATGAGTCATGTTCAGACTCAACTATTTGGGTTCGCATGTTTACGGGTTATTATAACTTTTACCCACACACGACTCATTTATTAATTATGTCAAGAAACTCAACCCAAACATAGACCTACATAACACATGTAACACGTTTGTGACTCGTTTAACCTTTTTAAGTAAATAACTCAAGCGGTGAATAAAGTTGGTGGTTTGTCGATTTGACTAATTTAAATGCAAAAATGATATTATTAGTCAATATATTTGATTATATTTGATTGGCTTCCTTCCATTATTAGTTGGTTTATTTTTGGATGATTTGTTAATCATGAGTCATCATTAGGTGTTTGATAGTTATTTTGGGCTCAAGCCTATCCATTTGTAATCTATATATACTGTTTATATTTGTGAGAAATAAAAAAAGAGAAATCCATAATACCTTTCTTCATGGAGGTAGCAAAAACCGATCATCTCCTTAAGTTCTCCATCTAAAAAGTCGACCATCTCCCTAAGTTCTCTCTATATCTCTCGACTACTGTAATCATAAATCATCTCCAATTGTATTTTTTTTCTATCTTTTCTACACCTAAATCTTCAATGCTAGCCATTATTGACTTTATTTGGTTTCATATCAAATAAAATCAGTAGTTTAATTGATTGGTTAAGAAAGAAGGTGTATCACATCACTTTATTTTAATATGTACAACGCTGTAAATGTCTAATAAAGGGGGGTACCCTAGCCTAATATGTGGCCCACAAGACTAATGTTACTCAACAGTTTACACCACAAATGCATTACAGATTGCCGCATCCCGGTCAAGATATACTCGGTCCCGCTCTGGCTATTTATACATCCCAGACTACTACTCTACCAAGTGCGTTTAGTACTATGCCGCTACAAGACCCGACTTGGCACATGGATACAGGTGCCTCATCTCATTTAAATTTTAATGCAAGTAATTTAAGTACTATTTTTTATAAACGCTTATTTTTCATCTGTTCACGTTGGTGATAGGCAAAACTATTCCCGCACCAACACAGCCATACGACAATATTCATGTCCCATCCTCGCCCACTTCACATCTTCATAATGTCTTGAAACTCCCAATATAATGAAAAAATCTCATTTGTTCGTCAGTTCACTAGGGACAATAATTGTACTATTGAATTTGACGCCTTTGGTTTTTCTGTGAAGGGTTACTTGACTCGTCATGTCCTCCTTCGATGTGACAGCTCGGGCGATCTCTATCCAGTTACCAAGCCGTCAACTTCTCCCACTGCTTTTCTCTCGACAAGTGCTTCCACGTGGCATCAACACCTCGGACATCTGGGTGATCAAGTGCTACGTTCGCTTATCTCTAGTCATTTTATTTCATGTAATAAAGAAAAATCTTTACATATTTGTCATGCTTACCAACTTGACAAACATGTGAAGCTTCCCTTTCATAGTTCGGATTCTATTGTCGAACATTGTTTTGATATTATTCATTCTGATTTATAGACATCTCTCATTATTAATTCTAGTGGTTTTAAATACTATGTTTTGTTCCTTGATCATTTCTTTCATTACCTATGGATATACCCTCTTCGTTCAAAGTCTGACATGTTTGATAAATTTTTGCACTTTCGTAATTATGTTAAAAACCAATTCAAATGCGAAATAAAAAGTTTCCAATGTGATCATGGCGGTGAGTTCGATAACAACCGACTTCACACCCTCTTTGCCAAACAAGGCATTCAACTTAGATTCTCTTGCCCAAAAACATCCCAACAAAATGGCAAGGCGGAACGAATGATACGAACAATCAACAATATCATTCGCACTTTACTTTTTCAAGCACACCTTCCCCCACCTTTTGGGTCGAGGCTCTCCATATGGCCACCTATCTACTCAACCTTCTACCCTCTATCGCAATTCATAATGAAATACCTTATACTCGCCTTTTTAACAAACCACCCGATTACTCCCGCCTACGAATATTCAGGTATCTATGCTACCCTCACCTTCACTCCCCACACAAACTTGCTCCACGAGCCACTCCTTGTATATTTTTGGGCTATCCCGCTTACCATCGTGGTTTTCGATGCCTAAACCTCAAAACAAATTAAATTATCCTCTCTAGACACGTCACTTTTGACGAAACCCAATTTCCATATCGTTCTATGACACCCTCCTCCTCGCCTTCTTACACCTTCCTCGACCCCACACCTTCCCCTTCTTAAACACCCTTGCACCAGCCTCTATACCCCTGACTCGTCAATAATATATATATATAATATAAGCAAACAATCAACCAAACACCTTTGGCCAAGGATTGGTCAAATGTTCACAAAAATAATATATATACGTAACCGGAAGTATGAGTTCCCGGGTCGTTATGTCCCAACGAGGCTGGAATGGAAAATCGAAAGACGGATGATAATTGATGTTTGAATATGACAAGGTTATGATGGGTTTTCTATTTCTACCAATTAAATATACAAAAACGGTTAAGTAAAACCTAAAAACGAAAGCTAAATAACTTAAACCTAAAACGGGCACGAAAAACGAGGGTCAAAAACCTAAATTTTGCAAATTAAACCCTAGAACATATTTAAAAGCTAAAATAGATTCTAAATGACAAATAACGAAGTTTTAAAAAAAACTAGATTAAAAACGGAGGAACTATGCTACTACTAGCAGCAGGAACAATGCTACCAGCAGGAACCCTACTATACTAACAGCATGAACTATAAAGTAACTCTATCAGCAGGAACAATGCTACTACTAGCAGCAGGAACAAACCTACCAGCAGGAACCACTACTACCAGCAGGAACCATACATGTCTAACAGCAGGAACTGCTAAATTAAAGTTTTTAAAAAGACAAAATGGCTTTTTCAGCCCTTTAAATTAAAAACCTTTTGAAAACAGACTTAAACAGCTTAATATTTAAGCTAAAGTTGACTAACATGACACCAACCCATGACTTCCTTGTTTTGACCCGTTTTCATACTTAACCCAAACACCCCTTTATAAATAGCTTAAAGGCTGTTTTAGCTTATTAAGGGTGGATTAAACCATGGGATTC
>BQNB010092785.1:0-26530 GCA_026074375.1 Tanacetum coccineum
GACGCGAAAACAGAGGTAGATAAGTGTAACTCATGTCAGATTCACTCACCGGTACCAAGACTTCCGAAAACATTCATGACTGGCGAGACTCCCTTCAGTCCGACCTATGGGAGTGAAGCGGTCATTCCGGCAGAAATAGGCATGCCGTCCTACCGAACATTGATGATCAGGGATGAGTTCAACGACGAAGAACAACGTTTGAACCTAGATTTACTATAGGAACGAAGGGAAGCAGCCGCCATACGGGAAGCCAGATACAAGTCAAAGATGGAACAATACTACAACAAGAAAGTGCGTCCTGCGGGATTTAGGCCAGGAGAGTTTGTATATCGAAGGAATGAGGCAAGTAGTGCGGCAAATTCCAGCGGGGAGAGCAATTTTCCGATGAATGATTGTTATAACCATTGGATATAGCAAACCCACAGACAACTAAGTCACAAGGACGAATAAGTCATACCGAAAGGCCTAGACCCTCCGGATATGGCAAACCCACAGACAACTAAGTCACAGGGACTAATAAATCATATCCAAGGGCCTAGCCCCTCCGGATATGATAAACCCACAGACAACTAAGTCACAGGGACTAATAAATCATATCCAAGGGCCTAGCCCCTCCGGATATGATAAACCCACAGACAACTAAGTCACAGGGACTAATAAATCATATCCAAGGGCCTAGCTCCTCCGGATATGACAAACCCACAGACAACTAAGTCACAGGGACTAATAAATCATATCCAAGGGCTAGCTCCTCCGGATATGACAAATCCACAGACAACTAAGTCACAGGGACTAATAAATCATATCCAAGGGCCAAGCCCCTCCGGATATGGTAAACCATGATAACCAAGTCAGGTAACAATAAATCATACTAAAGGGCCTAGCCCCTTCGGACATAATAAATCCGGACCGGTCACAAGGATTAGTCCAGCCGAACAAGACAGACCTGCGGATAAGGGTTATAATCGTAAATAAAATCATAGTGGCCATAAAGTTGCCAAGATGTACATAATAATAAGACACTAGACAAAAGGAAGCACAGCAAAACAAGGCACAACAAAAACATATAAAGCACGACAAAAGAGAGTCCTCAGCAGACTCTCGGCAAAATAGTACAATGTTCGGAAGTAATTAAAAGTGCATCTACTTATTACATAAACCCACAGACAACTAAGTCACAGGGACTAATAAATCGTATCGAAGGGCCTAGCCCCTTCAGATATGATAAACTCACGGACAACTAAGTCAGGGACTGATAGTAAATCATACTAAAGGGTCCGGCTCCATCGGACATGATCAATCCAAACCGGTCACAGGGATTAACCCAGCCGCACAGGACGGACCTGCAAGTAAGGGTTATCATTATAATGACCATAAAGTTGCCAAAGTGCGCACAATAATAAGACACAATAGACAGCACAGCAAAACAAGGCATAACAAAAGCATGTAAAGCGCGACAAAAGAAAGTCTTCAGCAAACTCTCGGCAAAATGGTACAATGTTTGGAGATAGTCAAAAGTACAGCTACTTATTACATACATGTCTACATAAAAAATCTATTACACATTAGCCCCTTCGGGCACAGACTTGGAACCATCAGGAGCTTGGGAGGGCGGATTAACTCGGGTCGGGGCGTCTGGAGGAGGAGGAGCAGGATACATCTTTAGGAGCTCCTGGACAGTCTGACGAGGAAGACCGGAAATCTTTTCTACAAAAGGATAAGTCTTGGTAAAGAGCTTGTCATACTCGACGGCCATCCTCGTATCGGAATAAGGATCAAAGCCTTGGACCTCCCTCAATACATCCATGAGGTCCTTCTCAGACCGCTTCACAGCTAAACCCTTGGCCCACCCGGCCTGAATGGCTAAATTGAAAGGGACAGACAAGCTCTCCTTATATTCATGGCTATTCAAAAGACGCTGGACAACTGTAGGAAGGAGCTTCCCAATGGAATCAATTTTTTCTTTTTCAAAGTACCCGAGTTTAGACACAAGCTTCTCATTCTCAACAGCCCTCTCGTTGGACACCCGATCGGAAAAGACCAAAGCAGAGTCTTTCCTAGCAAGTTCAGCTTCCAATTCTTTAATTTGAGAGACTTGATCAGCATTAACAGCCCTCAGCTCATCCCTCTCCCGCTCAGCGTTAACCAACTTCTCCGCGCAACCGGCGTGCTCTCCTCGGACCTGCTGATATTTGTTGGACAAAGTATTGTACAAGTTAGACGCATGGGTAAAGTCCGTCCGGGTGCTCACAAGTTGGCGAGTCACATCTTCACATCTTTCTTTCAAAGCCAGATGGGCATCATAAAGAGCTTCAAACCGGAGGAGAGCATCAGTTTGAGCCATGGCTCCTCGGGCAATACTAAACCAAGCCCTCTCCATGGCAGTATTATTATCATAGGCATTCATCTCCTCTCTAACAGCAGGGGGAGCCAAATGTGTCAACAATTCCCTGCATTCCTCAGGGGTGTCCACTCGAGACCTTCGATGGATGGTCCACTCGGGAACATAAACAGAACGAGGACGGGAGGACTCAGCCCCATCGGCACGATCTCCTAACAAATAAAACCAAGTTAGGAAAATATATAAAGGCATGCGCAAGAAAGGCAAACTCGAAGGATATACAAACGTACCAGCTAAGTTAGACCGGACCACGGGAGCAAGGTCTTGGACGGCCGACTTTTCAGGGTTCCGGGCAGGAACGGGACTCTCGGTCAACCTAGTCCCATCGACAGAATGAGTCTCAACCGTATCTCCGTGTCCTCTTGACTCACCGAAGCTCTCATCATGCTCTACAATATGATCAGGATTGGTGTTAGCAGAATCGTGATGAGGGACGATGACATGTTCGTCTTCTCGAGACTCAGCAGTTCCCTCATCAACATCTTTTAGCAGAAAGGAGGGATTGGGTGCAACAGTTCGAAGAGGACTCGCGGAAGAGGCCTCCTCAGTAGAATCCCTCTCCTCAGGACGGACAGCAGAAACCTTACGCCTCTTCGGCTTCCCCTTCGAACCACCCTCACCACCAGCAACTCTTTTTCTCTCGGCTCGCTTTTTAGCAGCCGCACGGGCTTTCCTTTCCCTGATAGCAACAATTTTGGGGTCGGGAATTTCCACTTCCTTCAACCTGGCAGTCTTTTCCGGAAGAGGTTGGTTATCAGGTAAAGGACCAGTGGTATGCGAGGTAATAGCGTCTCGAGCGGAAAGGGCATCACCCTGTTCGATAGTAGCACCATCCAAGAAAGGGAATCGGGGCGACGCGAGATGGCCGGGGGAGGTGGGGTGATAGGGGGGTGGGGTGGGATGCGGAGTTTCGGGCGTGTGGTGTGTTGGAGACGGAAGCGTGGGGGGGGGGTGAGAGGGGATTTGGGCCAGGTGGCGGGTGGGGAGGAAACGGGGTTGGTGGCGGCGGGAGCCTGGGTAGGGAGGGGAGCCAAATGTGTCAACAGTTCCCTGCACTCCTCAGGAGTGTCCACTCGAGACCTTCGGTGGATGGTCCATTCGGGAACATAAATAGAACCAGGACGGGAAGACTCAGCTCCATCGGCATGACCTCCTGACAAATAAGACCAAGTAAGGAAAACACAGGCATATGCAAAGAAAAAGAAAATCTCGAAGGTTATACAGACATACCGCTAGGTTAGAAAGGTTCGCGGGAACAAGGATCTTGAAAAACAACCGCTTTTCAGGATTCCGGGCAAGAAAGAACGGGACTCTCAGTCAGCCATGGTCTCATCGCGGATGGTGTCTTTCAAACGTCTCTCCGTGTGTCCCCTTGACTAACAAAGCTTCATCGTGATATACAGTATGATCATGGGGTGGTTTGTTAGCAGAATCGTTATGAGGGACGTGGACATGTTCGTCCTTCTCGAGACTCTGCAGTTCCTGCATCAACATCCTTTTAGCAGAAAGGATGGATTTGGGTTTGCAACAGTTCGAAAGAGGACTGGCGGGGTAGGAAAGAAGGCCTCCTCAGTAGATAGAATCTCTTCCTCAGCTATGGACAGCAGAAACCTTGCGCCCCTCTTCGGTTTCCCCTTCGTTGAAACACCCTCACCACAGCACGCTTTTCCTCTTCGGCTCGCTTCTTAGCTGGCCGCACGGGCTTTTCCTTTCCCTAAATAGCCCAAACAATTTTGGGATCAGGAAATTTCCACTTCCTTTTCAAACCGGGCGTTCTTTTCCGGAAAGAGGTTGGTAACAGGGGTAGTAAAAGGACATATGAGTTGGTAGAGACGTTAATAAGCCATCTCGAGCGAAGGATAAGGGCTAAGCACCTGGGTCGATAGTATAAGTTTAGCACCATCCAAAAGGGAAGGCGAAATCGTTAGATACTCGACATCGTGACAACTGCAAAAAGGAAGGAAAAAAAATGACTCAGGAAAAAAGTTATATTTATAAAGCATAATACCTTTCCACAAGAAAAAAAAAAGGGGAAGGGGCCATAAAATAAACAATAATGGGTCATTACCAAATTTTTTTTCCCCTCGGTATCTTTGAAAATTGGAAAGGAACCCTGAGCACTCCCAAAGTGTGTGCCAAACCGGCCATGAAAAAGTAACCAGGGAAGTTACGGGTCTACTAATTATCGGATTTGCTTTCGATCGGTCAATGTAACATACATCAGAGGCGGCGGAAAAGCCATCGGTAAGGGAGATGATCATGTATGTCAGATCGTGATGTCTCCAAGCCATAGCCTGAGAATAGGCCCTTCGATCTAGAAAGAAAAAACCTTTTCTTCCACCCTTTTTTTTTAAACCGGAAAACAAAGGTCTCGTTTAAAATCTTATCCCAACCGGATCCCCGGCATCCTTTCTCTCAAAAGGTAAACCAATTCCCCTTGTTTGCGAATTTTTTAAAATTACATCGGAACAAGCGTTCAACGAAAGGACAATGCGTAAACTCGACAATATAACTCGGAAAGAAAAAAAAGAGTGTCCAGCCGTAATAATTCGTCAACTTTATAGGCACCAACTGAGAGATAGAAGATATGCACGCGGGAATGGAAAAAAGTGGTCAAGTTACAGCCAAAAGAAGGGTTAGGAGAGTAGATATGGGAGGATAGGGGGGAAGAAACGGCACCCTAACTCCCGGGAAAACTCAAATTTGTTCGTTAGTTATGGGGACCTATACAGTCATCCGGTAAACTTATCCATAGTCCATTCGTCAGAAAAGGGGACCAACGGTGTTGCAGATCTTAGAGAATGTTTATGCTTGAAGGCCCAATGCCTTTACATCCTTGGCAGGTCATAGTGATGAGTAGGAAATGCATTGTCAGTCTTAAAACAGGCGGGTAACGGGACTCCACATTTCGATCCTCTTCGGACATTTTCAAAGATACCGGAGGGGACAAATTATCAAAATACAAAGAAAGGAGTATATACCTGAAAACGCGAAGAGCAAAAAGAAGAAGGGACGTTCGGCTCAAAGATTTTACACGCAGTAAAAAAGAGGCGGTGGGCTATTTATAGGCAAAAGCAATCGGGCTCTCTTTGGGCGGGGCGGGCAAAAACATAGTCACACAGTGTTGGCAAGGCCTAATCTTGAACCTCGGTTGAAGAGAGCGGCGCACGTTTTGTGCATCCCCCAGGATGGGAAAAAAAGGGTGGCGAAGGGAAAGTAATGAATTTTTAACCACTGTAATTTGGGCGTTTTGTCCCATATTCATCAGGAAAGGGGTTTTTTAAAAAAAAAAAAAGAATAGAAAAGAAAAAAAGAGAAGGAAGATGAAAACGGACGTGTGGCGCTTTTAGTGATGAGTTTGAGAGTACTCTTGGGTTATGAGGGAGGCACCCGGCCGCTTAGAGGCGACGGATGATCTCTGTGACCCACTTGATGTGTTGACTTGCGACTCCTACGTATTGGGGAGTTCTCTGGTATATACTGTCTCGGACATTAATTCCTCAGGAGCACGGATGCAAGTTGGTTATACCGTGAGTGCCGCATTGAGTACTCATGGTAGGCCCCATGAGTTTATAGGGCTTATCCGTGAAAGGTTGAGGACGAAGACGAAGGGGAAATGCAAAAAAGCGGTGGTCCCGTGCCGGCGGCGGTCCTTCACTGGAGCAAAATTTTTAAGTATCACTTTAATAGTTTGCGACTGTTAAAGTCATACTGGGGGGGACATGTCCGCGTATATACCGGACGGGCGCACTACATCAACCCGAAAGAAGACAACGTCAGGCTCGATAAAGAGTGACACTACTTCCACGTTGGACAATTAAAAACACTCTTATGCAAACATCACTTATCCCGGGATTTAAGGTGCGATTACATGTCTTCCAAGGGAGTATCGACACCAAAGACAAAGGCTACTATGCTTTTAGGTCGGTCTCCTTCATTCCCAAGATGTCAAGAACAGTATTTCTAAACAGTACTTCAAGTAGTATAAATACCCAAGCATTTACTACATGAAGGGCAACATTAATTACACTACACACACATTTATTACTTATAGCCCATTCGGCTCTTACATACAGCCCCTTCGGCTCTTACAAAAGTACTTACTCTCACGCCCGAGTTTGGTCCTGGGTCAACACCCGGGGCCAGCAATGCTTAGCTTTATCTGGAGATAATACGCTGGTCAGTAAAAACACGATGAATGTGTAAGACATGAAACGCAAGGAGGAACTTCAGCTAAATGCCTAAAATTGTCACCCATATATATTACACTATATTATATTATTACAGTTATGAGTCACCCAACTACCAAGATGCCAACTGTGGTCACTTACGAAATTTAACTTCCACCATTTGTATTCAGACAACATTTTTAAATGTTTAGTGAAATTAAAAGCTATAAATTTATGAAAGATTGATGTTTATTAATTCCTCGAGAAAAAAATGATCCATTATCCATATTTGAAATATATGTTTTGAGTATTATGATGTTACTCTTTATTGGTGTTTCATTTCGTTTCGTCTCGAGCATTGACGCATGAGAAAGATTCCTTTTTGATTTTGTTATTTCACAAGGTAAATTAATTTATCTTTGAATTAATCAATGTTTTGGATAAAGTTAAGCAGGTTGTATGTCATAAGTGGGACACTAAGTTTGCTCTTCGATTGTATACATGTGGCTATCTAAAATTATTGATTTTTATTTTGTATATTACTCTTTTATGTTTTGTATAGGACGATTTGATGTTATTAGTAGTTTTGAAGGTAAAAAATGTTTAATCATTAGAGTTTGAGTTAATTGCATAAATGGTCCTTATGGTGTGTCGGGTTTAACGAAAATAGTCCCTATACTTTTTTTTCCCGGATCCTCTCCCTGTGGTTTCAACCCGTATCTGGTTTGGTCCCTTGACCAATATTTTTGTTAGTTTGACCGTTAAATGCATGATTAAATGGTCTCTGTGGTCTGCCGGGTTTAACGGAAATGGTCCCTCATTTAACGGTCAAATTAACGGAAATATCGGTCAAGGGACCAAACCCGATACGGGTTGAAACCACAGAGAGAGGATCCAGGAAAAAAAAGTATATGGACTATTTTCGTTAAACCCGGCAGACCACAGGGACCATTTATGCAATTAACTCTTAGAGTTTTTTTTATCCCAATGTTGATTTTAACTGGTCATGAGTATGATCTAATGGATTTTTTTTTAATTTCATATTGGTTGTTCTAATTGCCGTGAATTATACATTTATTAACTTGCTTCAATTGGGATTCCCTTTTATTTCTTATTTTGCTAAAGTTACATTAGTTTGGTTATTATTTAATAGTTTTCGGTGATTGAGCTGTTCGTGGGTAATTTATTCCCACACGACTTCTTGAGTTCTTTTAATTACGGCATGTGAAGAACTAGAAAGAACATAAAACGTTGATCGCATCTAAATTTTTTTTTTTTTGTATCGCACCATGGTATCTAATTTGCTATATGAAATATAAATCACTTTTGTTTGGTTATTCTTTTATACGAAACAATATATATGATGTTGTAAATATTATGGGCTTATGTATATTCATCATTATCTTATTAGCCCATTAACATACTAGGGTTTCACATGTACTTATCTACCCTATAAGTACCACACAATTGTAATCTCTTGTGATTATCAATAATAAGAATTTCTCTTCCTCTCCCATTCTTGTATTCTTATTCTTTTCCTCATCTCTTGTTCTTTACATTCACAACACGTTATCAGCACAGTTCATATTGCCTTTTGATATTATGCTAGTTTATTTTACCAAGAATAGCTTATGAGTAAGTGTCAATATGCGTTCGGCTAGATTATTCATATATGTAACACTATTTGTTATGATTAAATTAGTTTGCATCATTTGATGTACGGAAGGATTGTGCATATGTGTTTTGTTAATTAGTTGTTATGATTAAGTAATTTGGTTATTAATTGTTTGTGGTTACACGTACGAGTATGATGAGTGCTATGAAGAGTGCACATGTGTTTCATGGCTTTTATAAGTAAATGAAAGAGGTGTGCATATGTGTTTTATGGCTTGTATAAATAAATGAAAGAAGTGTGCATATGTGTTTTATGGCTTGTGTAAATAAACGAAAGGGGTGTGCATATGTGTTTTATATCAATGCCTTATTATATCTACATCTTTTTATTGACTTATGTCATGGCATCAGGATCATAGATATCACCTTGATACTAGACAAGGTGTTGGCTGAAATTGGTTGTTTTCGTCCCGTTTCACCTATTTCTGATTTGGGATTTGATGATACAGCTTCTGATGCAAGCTTAATGAGAGCAAAGTAGGCTCCTTTTGTGTCCATAAGTTGTTGATGGTTTCCACTTTCGATAACAGATCCTTGTTCCATAACAACAACCTGTCAGCATTTCTTACGGTTACCAGTCTGTGAGCAATCACCATAGTGGTTCTATTTTTAGATATTTTATCAATGTCTTGTTGTACAAGTGTCTAAGACTCAGCGTCTAGTGAACTTGTGGGTTCGTCTAAGAGAAGGATTTTAGGGTCTTGAATCATGGCTCGAGCCAATGCAATTCGCTGCTTTTGACCCCCGGAGAGTTGCATTCTCTTTGCCCATCATAATGTTTTCAACAATTGTGTTTGCAAAGAGAACCGGCTCTTGACCAACTATGCGTCTGACTTATTAGTTCATGTGTAAACTGTTAGAAATATACAGTAATATGGCATGTCATGACTACTCTAAATAGTTAATGCAACTATGAGTGGAGACTGATCTTTAATCATAAATTTATAAATTGAAAGGTGTATTCGGACCGCTGAGACTACTCGTGAGACTACTCGTGTCGTTGTGTAGAGCTCACATTGTTTGGGTGAGTTCTTTTATGCTTAAAACTTAACAAGCCATTAGCACATTTTAAACAAAGCTAAGGCAAAACGCCTAATTTCATATGAAAGATATTATATTTATAGTTTCGGGTTATATAAATATAAAAAAATTGTGTCTTTTCATTCCATTACAACCGATAAGAGGGGAAACTGAATTAGAACATAATGTGAGAAGCTTTTGTGAAGTTGTGAAGTGAATAAGAACACCATATGAGGTAGTGATAGAAAGTAAAAAGACTGTACAAGGAACTAAGGAAGTAGTGAGTGAGTTGTCCAGTTTACGATTGTCATGCATTTAGCACACTTCGGGATGATTTCTGACCTGCTTCCCTTTTAGCATTAGATATCGAAAATAACCTTAATTGGCCCATTTTTATCTAAACGGGTCGAACGTAACACTAGAATTGACTCAAGTACTAACATGTCTCCTTTTCAGGGTCTTTCGATTGACTTGCAGAGTTGAAAGGCATATGTTATCACACGATGTTGGAGAGTAAGTACTTACTAAGTACTTTTGGAGGTGCTTCTATGCACCTATGAATCTAGTTCCTGGTACTAGGAGCCTTCTCATTTGCGTTGTGCTTATTATTTACATTGATAGCTTAAAAATTATGTTTAGAATCTGGTTTTGATGAAATGGTTATAAGATTTATTACTAGGCAGTTAGTGTTTAGGACTAATAAAAGGAATAAATTGATGCAAAAACTAACATAAATATTTTAAGCTCTTACAATAAGATATCCCAAGATTACCATTTTATACTTCACTTAAATTGTATGGTGGATGGACCGAAACTGATCCTCGACTGATGTTTGAATGTCTGTAAAGAATCATCAAACTTTGAGCTTATGAGAAGGATATTAGGCGGGGGTGTTTGGTATTCCATATTACGGGAGGAACAGCTTTGCAACCCTCAACACAGACTTCAATAGGTGAGTGGTAATTATAATAAGATAAAAGAACAAAACAGTCATCTCAAATTCATGCATACTACTGAAAGCCTTCTGGAAATCCCAAATGAAGAATATTTAAATATCTTTGCGAGCTAAAGAGGTTAGAGTTATAGATTCTACCAGCAGTTATTACTACTAATCCTTCATCTGCAGAAAGCAACACAGGTGGCCTCGCAATTTCTCTACGAGCAATCCATCTTGCCATGAACCAAAGACCATAAAATGCTAACTCGCGAGAAATCAATCTGCAGAGAGCAACTGATTTTGTTGCATCGGCAATGATGAAATTGAAGATGTTCCATATCCTGACAGCATCGGCATACAAAAATATAAATTAATATGTCAGCTATAAAAGAAAACCAAGTCTACTGTTTACAAAGCTTAGACAAAACAAAATAACAAGTTCAAAATACCCACGCAAAAAAATGTATACTTGGCGGTGGCCGTGGGGGTTGAGGAACTTCCGCAACTTCCTTTCAAATTTCCTTCTTCCTTTCAAATTTCCCGCTGCAATTGAGTCGGCATAAATATCCATGTTGTGAATCGATTAGCCCATCTAGGATATAATAACAATGATTGATAACACGCAGCGGAATAATAAAGAACACAATCAAAATTATGAACAAGGTTTTTCATTGAACGATTTCCCTATTACCTCAACTATAACTTGGGGCTACTAACTACTACATAGACATCTATAATATGTCTATTACTAATTAACTACTATGGTGTACACACACACCTTTACTATTCGACTCTCATCGGTCGATGTTTCTATGGATATGTTTTTCTAAATGCCTGGACCTCCTTTTATAGCATAAGGAGTCTTAGGCTTACAAGGAAACTAATTAATATATTAATGAGATAATCAATTAATTATCTTCTCATTAATATTCATATTTATCTTATTTTGACAAAATCTTTATTATCTTCTACATCTTGTAGAACTTCATGATGACAATTTTGGTCCTTCTTGTTTCCATCTTGTTTTATTCTTTTATTCACTTTGTCTCATCAAATCAAGAATCCCAACAATCTTTCCCTATTTGATGATGACAAAACAAACAAAGTCTCGTACGAACTTCATCATAAAGTCAAAGCTTCCTTTGAAGTTGAGATGTAATCATCTCCCTGAATGAAACAAAATCTTCAATGCTTCCCCTTGACTTAAGATAAGAATTGGAATCTTTGACATGTCACCACACATAATAAGCTGCAAATCAATAAACCTGTAATCTTCTTCCACTTTTTGTAATCATCTAATAGGGGTCTTCTATAGAAATGCAACTTGGATCATAACAGCTACAAATCATATACCACAACTTCTAATTCAGCCTTCTAATACTCAAATTGCCCACCATTACGCATAATAAAAAAAATGAATATGAGCAGTAGAAATTTAAACTAGCAGTAGTAATAAGGATCAGCAGTAGTAACGAAACATTTCCCCTCAAGTGGTGCATGTAAATGGTTAAATATTTTAACAATAAGCTTCTCCTAAAACTCATATGTTAACCATTTCTTGAATCTTCAATTTTGTAGGCTTTATGTAATGATTACTGATGAAGAAAACTAAGTATAACGAACTTGATGTAGAAGTAGAATAACTCAAACTTGTGTCTTATATCTTGTACTATCCACGTGACTCCAAACTTATAAATAAATCTGTGAAATATAAGTAGATCGCAACCTCTTGATAATTATCCTCATCTTTTATGAGACACATACTAAGTGATAACAAATGTGAGCATTGAACACCATAAGAAAAATCACACACCTTTGCTAGATTTTGACAAGTCTTCGTCAACACCATTTAAGCACGAACAAGTTATCTTTAAAAGCCAACCACAGCTTTAAGATATGATAAGAACATAAACCTGTGAAACTCTACTTCAACTTCAAATAGGTGATAAACAATCTTCTTCGTAACCAATTAATCCAATGAATCCAAAAATAGCCATATAACATTTAAAATCATGTTCCAACCAAGATCCAATCCTCTATGTGTTATCCAATATGGAACCCATCTAGCAGTAGTATCTTTTAATCCCAAGCAATAGTAACTACTTTTAATCGAACAGTAGTAACTGCTTAAATTTACTCTAGCAGCAGAAACTTAATACTAGCAGCATTAAAAATATACTAGCAGTATTAATCATACTAGCAGCACTAAGTATAAACTGGCAGCATTAACCTTTAGTGATAGCAGCATTAACATGAGCTGGCAGCACTAATCTTCCTTTGGTAGCATTAACCAGTTACTTGGCAGCATTAACGTCTCCTGGCAACACTAACTTACATAAGCAGCACTAATAATCATAAGCAGCAGCACTAACCTTCAAAGATAAAGCTAGCAGTAGTAATTACTTCTAGCAGTACTAACTTCCTTTAACCCAAACAGTATTAACATAGGAAGCAGTATTAACTTTATTGAACCCGAGCAGTAAAAACCAATTGCCTTTTAACGCTAGCAGTATTAACCAACAATAATAACAGTATACACACGAACAGTAGTATTGTGAGATCCTATAGTTATAACCCATGTGACATCACCATGCAAATCAGTTCCAATTAGATGTGTGATAACATAAGTCTTTATTGACGAACAACATCAATATCCTTTAAGCACTAATCTATATTCACTTTGGGCCCAATATCAGTATCATAAACATTAACTGCTTATCACATGTAATCGCTACTGCTATTAAGACGAACAAACAACCATCTTCTCTACCAGGCAAACATAAACAGCAGCTATTCATTATCTTCATTATTCACACGAGCATCAACAACTTGAATTACACCGAGACCCTAATTAGGGTTTTTTAATGAATTCGTTGAGAATAACAAGCAACTTGATCGTGTATACATCTTCTATACGTTGCCTTTATTTACAAACCAAAAACCCAATATATCTTCGATCCATAAAGATAAAACCATGATGTCAAATAATCAAGATGCACAATAAATAGGGTTTTACCGAATTAGAGTTTCATGAAAAACCCTATTATCATCGAATTAGATGATCATCGAAAAACAGAATAACATAAATCGTGTAGATAAAACTAACCTTGTAGATCCTAGATCGAGAGTCACGAGGCTCTGATACCACATGTTGAGAATCGATTAGCCCATCTATGATATAATAACAATGATTGATAACACGCAGCGGAATAATAAAGAACACAATCAAAATTATGAACAAGGTTTTTCATTGAACGATTTCCCTATTACCCCAACTATAACTTGGGGCTACTAACTACTACATAGACATCTATAATATGTCTATTACTAATTAACTACTATGATGTACACACACACCCCTTTATTATTCGACTCTCATCAGTCGATGTTTCTATGGATATCTTTTTCTAAATGCCTAGACCTCCTTTTATAGCATAAGGAGTTCTAGGCTTACAAGGAAACCAATTAATATATTAATGAGAGAATCAATTAATTATCTTATTAATATTCATTCTTATCTTATTTTGACCAAATCTTTATTATCTTCTATATCTTGTAGAACTTCATGATGACAATTTTGGTCCTTCTTGTTTTCATCTTGTTTTATTCTTTTATTCACTTTGTCTCATCAAATCAAAAATCCCAACAATCCATCTTCTTTAGCATGGGTGAACGTTCAAGTATATACTTGATCAAACAAATCTCACTATCTAAACCTCGAATACCAGCTAACTTCACTTTCCGAAGAAGCTGTAACTGTACCATTCTTCTGAAATCTACCTCTGAAGAACTATCCTCGTAGGGGTCACACTTATGTACACTCTGCAAAATTAAATACAATAGTATTTATACGCACAACTATGAGATTGAGGATGATCAGTAATTCAATATGTATTCCACTCACTAGGATTGAAAGGTCTCTAAATTTGGAGAACTACAAATTAAATCAATAGCACAAGATATCTCAGCACCATTCCTAAAATCCATATCATACAAATCAAGTGTCTTAAGGCATGGTAAGAAGACCGGGACCCTATTTCCAGCATTTGCCAAAATCTACACATAAAGCCAATCTAAATTGTGAGAGAATTAATAGGCGTGTTGCAATATTTCGTCAAATGAATTTCAAAGACCCAACTTAAACTTACCTTGTAGCCCTAAAAATGTAGAGTCCGTTCTTGAACTTTTGGTAAAGAACCCGCAAGTTGAAAGATATTTTCAACACTGACCACATATAATGATAAACTTTTAAGATTTTCAAGTTTTGCAATCTCAGCGTGTTTTAGTTTACCGTTACCATTTAAATAGAGTTTTAAAATCTCCACTAACGGAGACCGAGTAAGAAACTCCCACCCATTGTAGCCTATAAAAGTTACATCAGACAAATACAACCTCAATAATTTTGGAAAACCACCAAACTCAGATGGCAAACGCAAAGCACAGTGGTCAAGCTCCAAATGTGTTAACTCTAGACAAGAGAAAAGATGGGGAGTTAACTCAAGTTCTTCCCGATTCACATCTTTAAAAGCGAACTCCTTAATTCCTTTTTTGGACAAATAGATAATCCAATCATTAATAACATCCACTTTTATGGTATATGGCATGTACAAGACAAATTCTGTTATGGCGCCATTAAGAAGATGGAGAAGCTCATCTATAATCCCCTCATAGTCCTTTTCTTCTTCAAATACTTACAGAACTTCTTATCAAATACGAGTTGGGTGATCATAGTATACTTATATCTCCAGTCTTTTGACAATATACTAGTCTTCATAATGTCATGTAACGGCAAACAATGCAAAATATTCGTTATAACTTCTTCTGGCATGGTGCTAATATAATCTTTTGGCTCCAACTTAGATGCTTTACGTGACCGATGAACACGCCCACGAGCACCTTTCATTTTTCTAATAAGAAGAAAAATATAAGATTAATAAAATATAAAAGCGAGATAAACATCCAAATCCAATGTTTTTGCACATATACTACAATTTCATTTTGTGGCCAAAGAGGACACAGATACAGGGGAGATATAAAACTCAGATTACGTCAGTAAAGAGATACTATTGTTGCTGATATGATAACCGGAGGTGGTCACAAGGATGGGAAAGAAAGTTCCTAGTGATTGCAAACTTACACGTATCAGATATCGAGTCTCATAAACAGGACAGTATAAATTGGGTTGATAGCATTTCATCAGGTCTGAAAAGATATATAAGTGATACGTAGGTCCATAAGTGAATTGAGATAGGTGTGGTACTCATTGTATACCAAAACAAAGATGCAAATTCGCTTACATAAGTATGTTTTGGTATGCAATGAGTACCACACCTATCTCAATTCACTTATGGACCTACGTATCACTCATATATCGATTCAGGGTAAATATTTTTAGTAAATAATAAAATTTACTCTTTTCACCCATATATAAAGGTTAACGAGTTGTCATGGAAACAAGTTCGGTTAGCAAATTACTGACCTAGCCTTACGACATGAGCAATTCCATTCGCTTTTTCTAAGAGGGGTGTTTGGAACCCACTTATATGTTTTCTGCCTATGCCTTTGTCTATACATAAGAAGTTATTAAGATATTTGAAAATAAGCACATTAGCATATGGTATTTGGATTTGCTTATTTTGTACCAAGTGCGCTAATACTTAGTAACAATTTGTAACGAAATTTAAAAAAAATCCATTTAGGGGTGTTGGAAATAAGCACTTTCAAATGTGTCGCAGTAGCTCTTACCTGTTATTTAGAGGGTTTTTGTTTAAGCTTATATATGGGGGTGTTTGGTTAAGCTGATGAACTGGGTTTATGCTTATGTTATATAAGCGGCTTATGGCTTATATATCATGAGCTCATAAGCCCTTAGCTTATAATATCCTAATATAAACCCAGGCCTCCTCAAATAAGCCACAAAGTTTTGGAGTTATCAAAAAAACCACATATAAGCTCATAAGCCCAAACACTTAATTAGGCTTAAATTTGTTATATAAGCTAATAATAAGCCGCCTAAATAATAAGCTTAAACAACATTTGGGGTTATGTTTCATAACCCCTCTTTTCCAGCTTATTTTGAAACTTATGGGATTTATAAGGCGACAAGTTTGAAAGTAAGCCAGGAAGTTTTAAAATGTAATCTGAAATGAGATAAGCTCGTAAGCCCGAAAATAAGTTTCCTTATTTGACATGAGAATAAACAATTCCAAATTAATCCATATAGAAATATAAAAAAAATGATAAGTTCAGTTAGCTTCTTTTGCTACGAAACTTGCATTAGTGTTGCATTAAGCACATGTACTCTATAGATATTTGTAACTTATTTAATTTAACGAACCTCGTTCGACTTAGAGTGATTTTATCTAAACTAAAAAGAAGAAGATAGATATGAGAAGAGTGAAAGACTAATATTTCTAGGAAATTAGAAAAAAAAGGAGAATATGAATGGTCCCATTAAATTTGTTATGGCGGGAGGCTCGAGTTGAATAATTTTTTTTTTATTATTTTAAACTTGAAATACATAATAACTACACCGAATGTACTAAAGATCGTTTAGGCTCGCGAGCTTAAGCGAACTTTATATATAAAGCCCGGGCTCGAGCTCATTTATTTAACGAGCTTCAATTTAGGCTCGAGCTCGGGCTCGCCTCGTTTTGAGCTTTTAGCGATTCAATCCCGAGTTTTTAACTCGTTTCCAACCCTTTTCTCAACTCTTCTTTAAAGAAGTAAAACCATTTTCTTCTCTAGTAAATTAGAAACAGAAAAACTTGAAAATTTTTCAGCAACTAAACGGCCCTTAAATTTCTGGATTTTTATTGCTGGTTGACCCATTTGATTTTGATCTGAACCCGATCAGACTAACGCCTTTAGTGATGGGTTTTCTTTGATTTAAGAAAAAAAGAAAAAACACAAAAGAGATGGCAAGAAAAAAAGTAAAAATGCTTTTAACTAATGGGCAATTATGTATATTTGTGTCTGTTTAAGATTGATTTTTGCGCTTTATTTGAATGTCTGAATCGGAATCAATGTTTGAAGTTGATGGGAGAGATTTCAATATTTCAATATATTCAGTTGGATGTAGGTGTGGTAAGTAGTAAGTAGTTGTATGCATTAATTTTGGACTGGTGGTAGATTTAGAGAGGGGGATGTGTGTTTAGATGTGTTTTTGTGTTATATAAAAGAAGGATAAGTGATTTTAACCCGTGGGCAATTGTGTTTGATTATGGATATTTGTGTTTGTTTAAGATTGATCTTGGCCCTTTATTTGAATGTGTGAATCCGGATGAATGAAGTGGATGGGAGAGATTTCAGTACATTCATCTAGATGTAGGTGTGGTAAGTAGTTAGTAGTTACCTCCATTCATTCGGACTGTTGGTAGATGTATAGAGGGAAGTGTTTGTTTAGATGTGTTTTTGGGTTTTATAAAACAAGGATAAATGCTTTTAACCATTGGCCAATTGTGGTTTTTTTTAACGGCGAATTTATTAGAAAAAAAAGGATTGAGATCCTCTAATGTTTAACTCTCTCATGTTCTCTCATGTTAGTGATAATGTGAGATGAGACAAAATAGTAAATTATTTCCATTAATTAGTGGTGGTCCCATTTTATCATTTTCATGTTGTTGATTGGTTCAACTTGACCAACATGAGAGGATAAACTTGAGAGGATCCTCATCCGGAAAAAAATTAGCAAGAAGTTAGAAAAGATTACAAAGTAAGATTCGGATTTTTCAACCACTCAACCCAACTAAATCTAGTCTTGCATCTAAATCTACACCAATAGAACGAACACAAAACTAAATCATAATAAAGAATCGCTTTGGAATGACTTCTTGAATCAAATAAGGACTTGTTCCGAAAATTCCATACGAGCCACCACAAAGCATAAAAAACCCTTCCAACATGTCCCTATGTTTCGAATGCAATCTAAGAACTTGAAACCAATCCAACCAATCATCATAAGAATCGAACTCCGAGTAGCTTAACTCCCACCATGAAGCTATCTTACGGTATAGATCTCGCACCATCGAACAAGCAAAGAAAATATGACTTGTAGATTCAACCTCCTTATTGCAATTCGGGCAAAGGATTGATTGTAATTCGAGGCCTCTACGAGACAAATTAAGACGAGTAGGTAAAAATTCAAACCTGACTTTCCACGCCATGACATTTATTTTTATAGGAACCTCCTTAACCCATCGCGTCTTATGTGGGGAACCTGTCAAACGATGATCATCAATAAACTTTCTCGCCGATGCAACTGAAAATTCACCCGAGCCCACTAATGACCAAATCCATCTATCGTGCATTGCAGGCAACTCCACACCTTCGAGGATCGCTATCATATCTCTAAATTGCTCCATTTCCACTCCATCTCTTGGCGCTCGACGCAAAGAGAATCCCAAAACATTATGGTTCATTTTATCAGCCGCCGTAATCTTTTTATTGGCCAATTGTGTTTGTTTGTGGATATTTGTGTTTATTTAAGATTGATCTTGGATCTTTATTCAAATGTGTGAATCCGGATTAATGAAGTAAATCGCAGAGATTTCAATGCATTCTTCTAAATGTAGGTGTGGTAAGTAGTAAGTAGTTACATGTATTAATTTGTATTGGTGGTAGATGTAGAGAAGGAAGTGTGTGTTTGCATGTGTTTTGGGTTATATAAAAGAAAGATAATGGCTTTTAATCAATGAGCAATTGTGTTTGTTTGTGGATATTTGTGTTTGTTTAAGATTGATCTTAGGCCTTTATTTGAATGTTTGAATCCAGATCAATGAAGTGGATGGCATAGATTCTCTATGTACTCGTTCCGTAATAGAGGGAAGACACACATTGGTTCGCCTTGATAACCCGTGTGTGCTAATGGGTTATTCGTTGTTATAGTATCGTGGGAGATAAACTTTCATGATGTTCAAGCACCATGGAGAGGACGAATTTATCTTAAGAAAATTATGAGCTTCATATGTCTCAACAGTTTTCTTACTTGTGTTTTTTGAGTGTCAACAATCTAAAAACTACGGTATCATTTTCTACGCTTTATAGTTCTATATGTTATTGTAGTTCTATGTTATTACTAAAATATTATATAAATGATACAAAAATGAAGAACCGTTAGCATGCATGTTAACGGCCGCTAGGCAAAGAGACAAAAATAATACTCCTTCCGTCCTAAAATTATTGTCCCTAGACAAAAAATATACAGTTTAAGAAAAGTGCATTTATTTATGTTTTCTCTTTTTTACTTTTTAACAGAATGACAGTTTTACCCTTAGCTAATTAATTAAAAAATTCTTTAAAATTTGTAATAATAATTTCAAAGAAGGGTAATATAGTAAACTTTATCAAACTTCTCTATCTATATTTAGTAGTGGATAATTAAATTGGGGCATCTCAAAAAGAAAACATAAACAATAAAAATGGGACAAAGAGAGTAACAATAGTAAAGCACTTTAGAGATGGAATGAGCAGTAGAATTAGGGGTGTCAAATGGGTTGACCGACCCGACCCGAACCCAACCCGAACCCAATAAGGCCTTATAAGGTCGGGTTGATTCGGGTCAAACTTAGCTTATCGGGTCAACCCGATAGACCCGATAACTTAATAGGGTCGGGTTAGGGTTCTAATTGGTTTGTTATCGGGTTATCGGGTTGACCTGATTTACCCGATAAGTTATAATGACCCATTAACAAATATATAATTTCTTACTAAAAAAGTCTTGTGTGTTAAGCATAGTGCTCATAATTTTGCATGAGCTACATCTTAAAACTTGGCTATAGCGTAATACAAATTTAGATCAAAATCTTAGTTACTGTTCTTAATATTGTAAATTCCGTGCTACATTAGGCAAAATAGAAATATCCTGATGTGCAAAAAACTTCACTGCTGTTATGGATAAATATAAAATGGATGTCCATATTTTTTAATATTGGTAGTTATCTTAATAGAATTGTATCTTGTGGAATACTCCATCTTGCATCTATATATACATACCTCAATTGTAAGATGAATAATACAATTCTCCATTCTCTCTATCTTTTTGTTATTGTTTATTATTCTTTACTTTATTGTTTTACAACAGGTTATCAGCACGAATGTCTTAAAAAAAATTGACCATTACAATTGAGTTAATCACTCAATATCACGTTTGACTTCCTGAGGCAAGTACCTAAATTATTTATTGGTTTGCATTGTTTTTTTTATTTAAATAATTAAGTTAATCGGTAACCATATCTTCTTTTAAGAAAAGTAACCATATGAAAATCATGACCAAAGAAAATATTTTATGCATTCTTGTTTTAGATGGGAATCTTTAAATAAAGATGAGTAAATTGCAAAAAGCGTCCTTAAAGTTTGGTCAATTTACATGTTTTGTCTCAAATGTTACGAAAGTGCAAGGATCGTTCATGTGGGAAAACATTTGGTGCAAGTATCATCCCCGCAGGGACGATACTTGCACCAAAGGTTTCCTCAAAAGTTTTCCTACGGGGACGATACTTGCACCAAAGGTTTCCCACAAAGACGATCCTTGCACTTTCGTAACATTTGGGACCAAACATGCAATTTGGCCAAACTTTAAGGACGATTTATGCAATTTACTCAATAAAGATTAAAGATTTTATCAAACTCATTGATCGAATTGTTTATGATTTCGATTTCGTATCGATTATGTGTCTAGTATTTGAGTGCCTATGAATAAAAAAAATTAATTCGATGATCTACTAAATTTCATGATTTAATTAGTAGAGGCTAGCATTACATCTGAGTTATGTATAAAGCATATGAAATCTATGTTGATCTCAAACTATGATTAATTCTTTAGTTTATAAAAAGTATGTTACCTTTGATGAATCCAAAATAACAAGAGCAGAAACTTTATGTGTATATTAAAGAGTATGCGGAATCTACTTTTTAATACTTAGAAGAAATATGAATGTAACAGTAAATATGATTGGACAAAGATGTAACAAAAAGCTTCAATATTATTAAGATCAATAATACGAGTACTCTATCTAGTACTAGGGTTTACAACCTTGAAGCTATGTATGTAACTCTATGAAATCGCATCTAACATCATAACCTAGGATCTCCTTTTATACACCAAGGAGTCCTTTACAAGATAACTACAAATCTTCTATAATTATAATCTTATATGCATATCTTTCTAACTAAATAGAATATACACAGAATAAGTCAATACATATCTCTTCACACGTCTTTATCTCTTGAGCAGTCTTAAGTCTTCATGCAGTAGTCTTAACTCCTTCAGCAGTGTTAAGTTAGTACTGGCAGTACTAACTTTCTTCAAGCAGTACTAACTAGTTAGTACTGGCAGTTGTAATCTTGAGCAGTACTAAGTCTTTGGCTTGACAGTACTAAGTGTATGAGTTTTATTCTCAACAATCCTCCCCTAAACTTGTGATTTACCTTCAAATCTACAAGTTTCTCTGAATTAAACCATCTGTGTTGAGAGGATGCTTCGAAACACTTTATCGTCTTGGTCTGTTTGCTTGTATGAAGATTTTCCTTAGAAGCTCATTTGTCATCTCTGAATGTTGTTCTACTAACAGCCTGTTAACCAACATCAAAGTCAGAACTCCTTTTGACAATGGATATTCTTTCTCTACCAGCATGAAAATATATATTCCTCTCTCTGTAGACACATGATGAACCCCATATGTATCATATAATCTCCATTTCAATGGATCATGCATATATCTCTGAAGTTTTCATAGTGTATCATCAGTATTAGGTTCAAACAACCTCTTCAATTTAACCCATAATGCTCTTTCTTTGTCATCAGTAGGTTCTGTTGAACTGAATCTTTCTTTAACCAAATTTCATAGCATCACCAAATCATCCCTGTCAAATATTTTCAACATATCCTCAAAGAATTGATATGCTTCTGTATGATTACCAACCTTGATGATCTTCCAATATTTTCTGGATTCTTCAGTGTAAACCTCCCAGTCAATGATTAGATATTTGACTTGTAAGACTTTAACATAAACTTCTTCCACTGGAACTACCATCATCATCTGTTGTAAATCCTTTTATGACAATTCTTTTTCCTCTTCTTCTGGTTGTTCTTGAACTGATCCTGAAGCTTCATTTGTCTTTTGCCTTTTAGAACCTTCATGATCAAGTTCTGCTTCTGCATCCCTTTTAGAACTTCCAACTTCTGCAGAATCAATAATTGTTGCTTGTGAACTTCCAGCTGCTAACTCTGATGCTCTTCCTCTATCTTCAGTCTCCATGGGTACAAAAGTGTTGACATTCTTCATTGTAGTTTCAAATAATTCCTTGAGCTCATCAAAATAATATTTTTTCAACTGTTACAGTGTATGACTTCCCATGTGTTTGATGTAATTAATCATTTAATTCCTCTGTTGAGCTTGTGTCATGGGCTTGTTCCTCTTTGCTTTAGATTTTTGTGCAACAAAATATTTTTTTCTCTGATTAATAAGATCTACAAGCATCTTTGCTTGATCAACTTCACTGTACTTGTTCCTTTCCTCTGCTTGTAGTCTCCTAGATAGCACTTCATCAGCTTCAACTCTTGCTCTAATGTCTTCCCATTCTTCCTCAGTAAAAGATTGAGTTGCTTCATGAACTCTAGCCATCCTTTATCTTTCTTCTTCATCCAATTTCTCTTGTAGTCTCACTGCTGCTTCATGACCAAGCCTATCTTGTTCTTGCTGTAATTTTGTTCTCTTGATCTGTTCATCTTCAGATTCCTCCATTATACCTTTACCTTTATCTTTGATTACAACTGGTGAGGGAATACTCATGTTAACTTCCTGAACCATACCAGCAGTACTAACTGGCATTGATGCACCAACAGTACTAACTGATTCTTCAGCAGTACTAAACAACCTACTAGCAGTACTAATTCCACCACTGTCAGTACTAACTGCCCTTCTTCTTCTAGTATAAGTGTGAACATTTTCTTTAGCTACATCTGCAAGTACCTTAGCTACACTAAAGACTTCCAACTAATCTTCAGGTTGATCTTCTTGACTATGTGTAGGAGTAACCAAAGTAACTCTTGCATCTTGATCAATTTCTTCTATCATCCTCCCCTGTTTGGAAGAATCCTCTAAATCCTCTTCATCATCTGAAACCACAATCTTTGCTCTTCTTCTAGCTTGGTTGGACTTGACAATTTTCTCCAATTTCTTTACCTTTTTAATAAATTTGGTATAAGCAGCACCATATACCTTCTTTGTTTGCTTCAAGTCTGCCTCCAAGCTCTCCACTTTCTTGGACAATGTTGTACATAAAATCATTAATTCTTGTAGTGTCATACGGCCCTCATCACTTCCAAGTGTGTAAACTCTTGGGAGAGATGAATTATAGGACTGTGTAGGTACCCTCTTAGACCTAGTCTGAGCAATGGAACCCCTCATGGCTTCTTAGGACCTGGGACTACCACCTGCACCAACTCCCTAAGGAAGAGGCACATTAGGTATTGCCGTGGATTGGGTCCTATTAATATTACCACTAGCCTGCTCTGCATCTAAGCTAGCAGCAGTAGTGGTAGCCCTTTCCACTCTGTCATCCCACTCCTCATAGACAGTCTTATCTGGTACATTGTGTATAGGCTCACTAGTCTAAGGTAACTCGGTGACCTGGTTTAAGGCTTGCCTAGGTGTTTGAGTCTTTTGGTGTGATAATGATACAATATTAGGGATTGGTTCTTCATTAGTAGGTTGAGCAGGTAAAGGTGGTGATTGGGGTTCAGAGGGATGTCCTGAACCTTCACCTTCTTCTGCTTGAATTGCTACCATACTTGGAAACAAAGGTGTGTGTTCGTCAAAAAAACCTCTTTTCATATTGCTAAAAAGTTTTTGAGTTAAATTAGGAGCAATATATTTTTTGTTATGGGGATTAAGGAATCTTTTGTTCTTGTCCAAAAATATTTGAATAAATCTTGGATACATTAAAAATTTATATTTACTATCAAAATTTTTCACCATACCATCAAAAATTAATTTAGAAAAGTTAAAAGTTATGTTTGTGGCCAAGCAAATAATAGCAGTTGCTATATTGCTACTAAATTGTTCCCAAGAAGTTTTCTTAGGGCTAAGACAGTGTAGGATGGTATGGATCAAAAATCTCTACTGAGGGGAAAATTTGCCTTTTTGAAAAGTCAGTTTATCATCAGTTAAAACATAATTTAT
Source organism: Tanacetum coccineum (assembly GCA_026074375.1). Classification (NCBI taxonomy): domain Eukaryota; kingdom Viridiplantae; phylum Streptophyta; class Magnoliopsida; order Asterales; family Asteraceae; genus Tanacetum; species Tanacetum coccineum. Next base: position 24,385 of record BQNB010092785.1, read on the forward strand.
AGCCTAGTAGTTTACAACTAGGAGGTAAATCCATGAGCTCCCACGTATGATTTTGTAAAATAGAATTTATTTCACTTTTAATGGCTTCTTTCCATTGATGCCCTTCCAAGGAAGTTACCGCTTCTCGGTAAGACGTGGGTTCATTTTCTAACATTAAAGAAACAAAATCGGGTCCAAACGATTTCTCAGTTCTTGCCTTTTTGCTTCTTCGCGGTTCAACCTCTTCATCCTCGAGTTGATCTTGTCTTTCATCATGGAGATCATTATCATCTCGTTGTCTCTTATCTTGGACAACTTCGTCATCTAATCTAGATGAAGCTTCTAGTTACCTCGTTAAACAAGGAAAATATATTTTCAAAGAAGGGAAGCATCCGTGATTCCATTACTTGCATTCTTTTTGTAATATCCGGAATTTTCGAGTCATAGAACAATGAGACGATAAGCACTGTTATTCTTAGCATATCCAATGAATATATAATCCACAGAATTAGGTCCAATCTTTTGGGCCTTGGGTGTCGGCACAACTACCTTGGCTAGACACCCCCACACTCGTAAGGACTGATATGATGGTTTTCTTCCCATCCACAGTTCATAAGGGGTCTCTTCTTTCTCCTTAAGAGGTATCTTATTTAAAAGATAAGTAGCCGTTAGAATGGATTCCCTCACATGTCTTGGCTTAAACCAGAACTTATCAACATGGTATTAACCATTTCTTTCAAGGTACGGTTCTTCCTTTCGGCAATACCGTTTTGCTAAGGTGAATAGGGAGCAGTGAACTCGTGTCTGATCCATGTTTTGCACATAGATCTGCGAATGGAGACACATATTCACCTCCTCTATCACTTCGTACAACCTTGATTTGTTTGACCTTTTCTGCTCTTCTTGTCTTCTGAAAATTGACTTTTATGGTTAAGGTATCGAAAATATGATCAAGCACACTGAAAACCCGTTTTTAGGTTTTCTATTTATACTGTCTGGAATTTGTTCGATATGCCGTATTGGTTGAGGTCAATACGGCATATTGGAGGTTTCTCGGAGTAGGGACCACATTCGATATCTTTCAGAATCTTCATATACTATATCTTGAATACGGTGTATGGAAGTCTTCTGGATACGGCGTATAAGACTTTGTTCTTCGTGGTTTCTTTGTGATGTGAAGCCATAGATACGTTGTATCTTTCTTGATGGATACGACGTATTGAATGTCAGAATCAGTTTCTTCAGATTTCTTTGTTTAAGCTCCAGAATGCGTGCCTATTAGCTAATCTTCTCCAAGTACTCCATAATTACTGCAATTCTCAAATATAAACGATTAAGTAACAATTCTTTGCAATAATTATACAAAATGGGTAATTTGCATGGGATAAATGATGCTATAAAAGTGACGTTATTTGATGTCATCATTTTTTGGATTTTTTGAAACAAACACACGCTAGAGAGAATAATAAGCTTGCCGCTTTAACAAAAGTGTTGGCTGAAACTCAGGTTGGTAACCATAAGAAGGAAGGTCGTGTGACTAAAATGGATTTAAATGATTAGGTTTTCATAGGTAACAGGTAGTTAGTGACTTTTGTTTTGTTGTTGGTTGAATGTAATGGCTTTTATATCTTATGGGTGTATTTCTAATCTTTCGAAGCTGTTACTTGGCGGGAATCGAGAAAAGACACATCATAGGGACCAACCGTGCAATCGAAAAAAAACATTAATTTTGAACAGTAAAGTATATTGTATTAACAAAGTCGTCAGGGACCAACGGTGCAATGGAAATTTTACGTGAAAAACCTATTGTGCTCTTCAGTGGAAGGGCGACGTGGCATATATAACGATGAAAATAACCGTCGTTGGATATAACGGGGCTTCAGGGACCAAACGGGTAACAACAGTACCAAAAAGGGACCTCGTATGAGAGTCCCCGTTATCTAGGGACTAAACGGGAAAACGAGGTGGAGTAAAGGGACCAACGATGTAATTTACCCTTTTTTTAACTTAAACCTACATTTATTACGCCTATCATAAAATGCACAAAATTTGTTTGTGGACACACTTTTCGGGAGGGAGGGAGTATATCTCTACTACATTATAATGCATTTAAGACATTTTCCTAAATGGCAAGGCTTAAAATTCAGACACTATAAGTTGCTTATTA